>SJYX01010782.1:161011-208500 GCA_006410675.1 Oreotragus oreotragus
TGAAGAGGAACTAAAAAGCCTCTTGATGAAAGTGAAAGAGGAGAGTGAAAAAGTTGGCTTAAAGCTCAACATTCAGAAAACAAAGATCATGGCATCTGGTCCCATCACTTCATGGGAAATAGATAGGGAAACAGTGGAAACAGTGGCAGACTTTATTTTTTGGGCTCCAAAATCACTGCAGATGGTGACTGCAGCCATGAAATTAAAAGACGTTTACTCCTTGGAAGGAAAGTTATAACCAACCTAGATAGTATATTGAAAAGCAGAGATATTACTTTGCCAACAAAGTAATATCCCTCTAGTCAAGGCTATGGTTTTTCCAGTGTTCATGTATGGATATGAGAGTTGGACTGTGAAGAAAGCTGAGTGCTGAAGAATCGATGCTTTTGAACTGTGGGAAATCCAACCAGTCCATTCTAAAGGAGATCAGTCCTGGGTGTTCATTGGAAGGACTGATGCTGAAGCTGAAACTCCAGTACTTTGGCCACCTCATGTAAAGAGTTGACTCATTTGAAAAGACCCTGATGCTGGGAGGGATTGAGGGCAGGAGAAGGGCACGACAGAGGATGAGATGGTTGGATGGCATTACCGACTCGATGGACATGAGTTTGAGTGAACCCTGGGAGTTGGTGTTGGACAGGGAGGCCTGGCATGTGGTGTGATTCATGGGGTCCCAAAGAGTTGGACACGAGTGAGCAATTGAACTGAACTAACATCTCTATAGAGATGGTATATTTTATGATCTGAAATATACTTAAATAAGTGTAAGAAAACATGCCTTGATGCTTCTTTTACTGAATTAGACATTTCTTGTGTAGTATAATTGGCTAAATTTAAATTTTAGCATCACATCACTTGCCAAAATATTTGGCTGTTTTGACAGACAGGTTTGTTTAGCTTTACAGACACTGTGATACGGATCAGGAACCGACACAATGACGTGATACCCACAATGGCTGAAGGTGTGGTTGAATACAAGGAGAGCTTCGGGGTGGATCCTGTCACCAGCCAGAACGTTCAGTATTTTTTGGATCGTTTCTACATGAGTCGAATTTCAATTAGAATGTTACTTAATCAGCACTGTAAGTGTCTGGAAGTCAAGAGAAGAAGCTAAATAATCTGTGTTGGTATATTTTACATTTATTTAGAAAACTTCCTTTTAGGGAGAACATTTAATTTTACTTTACTTCTTTTTTGTATTAAGGAAAGCAAATAGACTGCCATTGAAAGGCGGTTTTTAAATTTATATTTAATGTTATGTAAAATGTTTATGTTTTAAGGAAAATACTTGTTCTACTGTTTGGTACCAATTAGAGAAACAGTATTCAAATCCTTACAGCGACATTATGCATGTTAGCTTATTTTGTTTGTTTTTAAATTTTTTATAGCTTTATTGTTTGGTGGAAAAGGCAAAGGAAGCCTATCTCATCGAAAACACGTTGGCAGTATAAATCCAAACTGCAGTGTGGTTGAAGTTATTAAAGGTAAATACATTTCTCCTTTCAGAAAGAATGCCAAAATCAAAATTGTTGAGTGTTTCTTCTTGCTATTAAAGCAGTTATTTGAATCATGAGATAAAATGATATAACCCATGTATGGGTTTGAAAATGCCTTTGTAATGCTAATTATGTACTATGTATAGGATGAATGTTTTGTTGATACCATGCTTTATTAGGCAAAAGGTGATGATGTTATGAGGGTATCTATTTGACTTCAAAATATTTCCTTATTCCCTCCTTTCTAATTCCCTATATTGAAGCCATAATTCATAATAGTTTGGCTTGTATCTTGCCACAGCTTTTTCTGTTTGTACCATGTATGCTTGTGCACACACATAATTGTTGATCTTACGTTGCTGATTTTGGAACATGGGATACTCTGTGTATGTTTTTCTATAAATTTACAAACATCGTGCCATGTGTAGTACATGTGGATATACACCAGGTTTCTGAATGACTACTAGGGATGTATCAGAATGGATTAATCCATACCCCTATTGATGCGTATTTCTGTTGTTTCTATCACCAACAGTATTGTAGTAGACATCCTCGTATATGTGCTGACTTTTGCTAGTATCTTAGAAGGCAGGATTTCTAGAATTAAAAATATTTAAAATGCATTTAAAATTTTATAACTCCAAACCTGCATCCAACAGTGAATGAATGTGAGTATCCCCAAGGCCTTACCAACTCTAAACTTTCGTTGCGTGTATTGTAAATAGTTTCTTCGGTCTGCTGGCTTTCTGCTTACTTTGCTTATGGTGTCTTTCCCCATACAGACGTTTGAACATTTTTTTGTAATCATACCTGTCACTTTTTGCTTTATATGGCCTTTTAGGCTTTGTCATGTCATACTTTAAAAAGACCGTCCCCAAACTAAGATTATTAAAGTATATTTTTTTCTATAGAAAGCTTTAAAATTTAATTTGTCTGTATATTATTGCCATCTTCATGAAGCAAAAGTAAATTTATTTAATGACTTTTTTGTTTTGATCCGCACTAGATGGCTATGAAAATGCTAGGCGTCTGTGTGATTTGTATTATATTAACTCTCCCGAACTAGAACTTGAAGAACTAAATGGTAAGCCTGATGCCTTTTCCTTAATGATCAGTGTTATGATTATCTGAGAAGGAATGATAAGTTAGATTTGTTTTAATATAAAACAACTTCTTTATTGGATATGAAAGCTGAGGGAGAGAAATCATGTTAAAAATACATGTATTTATGTGTGTGTATGTATATATGTATATTTTTTAATTTAGTTGGATTTTTTCTGAAAGACATTTTGCCTTTTTCTTTCCCATTTTCATTATTTTAATTGATAATATTGATTCTTTGCATATTTTTAATTTCCTGGTTAGTCAGAGAAAAAAGTGATCCTTCTCTGGTGGCTCAGACGGTAAAGAATCTTCCTGCAGTGCAGGAGACCCGGGTTTGATCCCTGGGTCGGGAAGACCACTTGGAGAAGGGAATGGCTTACCCACTCCAGTAGTCTTGCCTGGAGGATTCCATGGACAGAGGAGCCTGAGCCTGGTGGGCCAAGAGTCGGACACGACTGAGCGACTAATGCTTTCCAGAAAACGACATCTGACTTTTATATGTATTTCACTAATGTAAGGTTTACCCTTTAAGATTTCTACTTCCTGAGTTGTAAACCAATTTTTTATTGTCGAGGAAGTAAAAAGACTGGAGATGTAAAAGAAGAAAGAAAGATGTCCATCTGTTTGAGACTCTGATTATCTCTGATGGTCTTCTTTTGGACACAAAAGGTTTAGATGCCATCGGAAGGAGATTGATGAGATGCGTCTCCCTCTGTTTTCCCTGGAGGTAGGGTAGTTTGATAGACATTACGTCAGTTAGAATGACCCTGTAAGAAGAATAAGATTAAATAGGCTTCTGCTGAGTTGTATTCTGGACCTTAGAGTGGGAGGGCAGTGGAAGAAGTTGCCCCATTGAAAATAGAGTTGCCTGGTTTTTCTAAAGCCATAATAGCACATTCAGTGAATAAGAACCACAAGGCACAAGTGATAGTTTGGGAACCTGAGCTGCTGTGGGCAGTTTCCAGATGTACCATCTGTGTTTCTGAGAGCCAGTTTACTCACTAGAGAGTTCAGCTTATTGGCTGGATGAGAATTCTGAGGTATGGCGACTCTTACTCCTTTACTGAAAGTTCTGGTGTGCTTATTATCGGTTCTCTACTCCCAACGGGGCTCCTATTACATGTTTGAATGTAGAATTAGTGGCCCTTGATAAGTCAATGCTAGCTCAAAGTTTATATTTGAATCTATAGGCACAGAAATGCCCAGAATAAAACAAAGCATCCCACCTGGGTGAAACAATTAAAAAATGGCTTTTTAAAAGAAAGGATGTTTTTATGTGAGTTGGACCATGGAATTTAAAGACTTTAACACTTCTTTTTGGAAGGAGAAAATTCTGACCGTAAGACTGTCTTAAACAGACTCAACCATCATAGACAAGAATGGGAAGATGGGTTGGTAGATGGTTTTGCAGGATTGCGTGAGTGACTGCAGGACTCACGTTGTCACAGGCAGGTATAAATTGTGTGAGCCCAGCGTTCAAACACAGATAAAGTAAAAAACTGGTGTAGCCCTTCTCCCTGCAGTAGTACTATCCTCCGTAGTAAATGTTTTCTTTTCAGCACTACACAATATATTCTTTAAAATGCTTTAAGCACATCTCTCTGTACTTTCATATTTTTCTCTTCTGCTCTGTAGCAAAATCACCAGGACAGCCAATACAAGTGGTTTATGTACCATCCCATCTCTATCACATGGTGTTTGAACTTTTCAAGGTTTGTAACATAGTATTACATCACCTTTATCGGTCCTTTCCTAAGGTTAGGAATCTGCTTTGAAAGTTTAAATACTTGACCAGGTTTGCCTCAGTTTCATTAAAAGATGTCCTTTGGTGTTTCATGGCATATCAGCGGAGATAAGCTGTTGGTCAACACTGATGCCCTCAGTGTAGTGGTAAGCTCAGACCTGGGGCTCAGGAAGACCTGGATTTGAATTCCAGTTCTGCCACCTAAGTGTGTGACCTTGTGCAAGTCCCTCAACCCCAAGCCTCAGTTTCCTCCTCTGTCAAACAAGGATAATATTATTACCCAGGTTGTTACGAAGATTGAGAATAACATCCTAAATGTCTTATACAATGGCAGCACATTATAGGTGTTTGATACAATTTTGTTTGTATTTTTACAAAGCAAAATGTTCAGAAGAATGATTCTCCACCCCTAAAGGACCACAGTCCCACTGTCATATGCACTGTATGCATTTTTGTGGAGAAAGTCACTTATATTGACTTATGTGACTTCTGCTGTTATATTTGCTCGTTACAACAGATTTTGAAAACTAAATACACTTGTGCTCGTAATGTTGAGAGTAAACTTTTTTCTCAGCAGCATACCAAAGACAGTTGCGGGTAAGCAGGAAAGTGTGTGATGAGGAGTATGGGTCCATGTGGCTGAAAATATTACCCCACATCAAGCCTGTAGCCTCTCTCAGTGTGGTTACCTTGTCTTCAGCCAGGAGCAGGTGGAAGAGAGACGAGGTGGCTTTCAGCCTGATCATGAAAAAGGAAAAATACACTGAAACATAGAAAAACTAGCCGACTGTCTTAGGATAACAAAGATTGAAAAATGTTCTTGGTTCTAAGACAGCAAGAGTGTATCTAATATCTTTCAAAAATCTTTCTACTAAAGTGGTTAAATGAATAAACGATTTGCACTTAAAGGATTAAAAGTAATTTTTTTCCTTGAAATCTCAGTCACCTAAAGATCTCGTTCCCTATGATGCTTAATAAAAGAAATATTGCCATATTATGTAACAGACTTTATATTATACCAGTAATAGTGGCTTCTACCTGAAGCCTGATCTTACACGGCCTTCGGTAGAGATGACAGAACGCCTTCCTCTGGGGACTCTGTCCCAGGTGCAGTCCAGCCTTTTGCCTTTTAAACTGTATGCAGTCTTAGCAGTTCCTGCTTCAGAGCTACATGTCACGTTATTGCTTAGTGCTTATGCTCTGTTGGCATTGTGTACCTTTGTGTCCTTTAGAAATTGGTCAAAACTGTTTTACTGTGTGACTGAATATTCCCGTTTCCAATTAGTAGTAAATTAGATTTATTTCTGCATCATCATAAGACTTGCCATTAGTACTAAATGAAAAAATTGCTTTTTCTTAAAGTAATTTATGACAATTAAAATGGTTCTTTAAAGTAGAGATGAGACTGTTTTTAAAAATAAGGTTTGCCCATTATCTACCAAATAATAAAAATATGTGGGTAGAATTTTCTGCTTTCACATATAGCTAGTTAAAAATGTTGAGATTCTGATTTTAGAAAATATGCAGAATTTAGTTGGGATTTTTACCTACCGAGTCCTCCAAAACTGACTTATTTTTTAGAAGTCGTCCTTTAAATTCAGTTATGAATTATGATTCTTAGGCATGTTTTCATTAAATTTTAAAAAAATATCAAGGAGTGCATATATACTTGAAAACTGTACTTAGTTTCTCTCTTTCTTTAAAGTTGTATTTTTAACGTAACCCTTATGTATTTCAGAATGCAATGAGAGCAACGATGGAGCATCACGCTGACAAAGGTGTTTATCCGCCTATTCAGGTCCATGTCACACTGGGTAAAGAGGATTTGACTGTGAAGGTAAGTGCTGTTTTTTTAAATTTTTGAAAACTAATGTACAGACATGTACATGTTTTCCAGAAGACGTAATTTATTCTTAGGAGAAAGAAATCCTGTTCCTTCTAGATAATACGCACATAGTTTCATTTATCTGACAGGTCATGAAATTTTCCTTTGAGTCTGTTTCTGTTCTGACCCTTCATCCAGATAATTCAGGTTAAAGTAAACCCTGGAGACAGACAGTTTTGCAGAATCATATCTGTCCAGTTTGATACCTACTTTGATAAGTAAAATCTAAAATATCTGGGTATTTTACAGTATTATGTAGATAGTACATAATTTCTCCTTTTTAAACAATGTTTTAAAATGTGCTTCTAAGTGTTTCATTTGATTTTCCTAACAGCTCTTCAGTAAGGGGCAAAGGTAATTTTATTCTCAATTTTACAGAAACTAGACACAGTGATTAGCTCATTATTAGCCAATAAATGACACAGGACAGGATGTCAGTCCTTTGACCCCTGTTAAGTTTCTGAGTCATGTCCAACTCTTTGTGATGCCATGGACTCCTGCACGCCAGGCTCCTTTGTCTTCCATTATCTCCCTGAGTTTGCTCAAATTCGTGTTCATTGACCCTAGCCTCAGGCCTTTTCTACTACATTTTTCTTAGATAGCTCAGTTTCTTAGAGTATGATGATGTTTCTCTTTTTTAAATAATAATTTTAAATTTTGTATTGAATTAATAAATGCAGAGAGATGAAAATGAAATGTGTCAGTTCCTTGCCACTTGTAGGTCACTACTCAGAGACAGTCTTTTTGTTATTTCTTTTAGTATTGCTGTAGTTGAAAGACATTTTCTAATATTGCTGTTTATGAAATTAAAATTTGTTAAACAGCAAATATTGGCTTTTGGTTATGGTAGCTGAGCAGTTAGCTCTCTTGGAGCATCTCCCTTCTCAGTTGCCTAGCCTCAGTTGCCATTTTCCCAGTATTTAAGTTCACACGTGGAATTCCAGATTAGAAATAGTCATCTTTCAAAGACTCTGAAGATATCGTGTTCTTTTTTTAAATACACAATTCAGTGGTTTTTAGTGTGTCCACAAGGTTGTGTGACCATGCTGCTGCTGCTGCTAAATCGCATCAGTCGTGTCCGACTCTGTGCGACCCCATAGACGGCAGCCCACCAGGCTCCCCCATCCCTGGGATTCTCCAGGCAAGAATACTGGAGTGGGTTGCCATTTCCTTCTCCAATGCATGAAAGTGAAAAATGAAAGTGAAGTCGCTCAATCATGTCCGACTCCCAGCAACCCCATGGACTGCAGCCTACCATACCACTGTTTAATTTCAGAACATTTTCCTCACTCCTAAGAGAAAAACTAATGCTCTTTAACAGTCACTCCTCACTGTTCCCTCTCCCCACCCTTTGGCAACCACTGATCCATTTTCTGTGTACGGACTTCCCTGCTTTGGACACTTCATAAAAATTCAGTCAAACAATATGTATTCAGTCAAATTCAGTCTTTTGTGACTGACTTCTTTCACTCAATATAATGTTATAGCATGTATGCATTCATTTTTTTTGTTATTATAAATAATGCTGCCATTTGTGTATAAGTAAACATTGGTTTTCGGGTCTCTTATGTATATACCTAAAAGCTGAATTGTCTATAGGTAACTGTTTAACTTCTGAGGAATACCAAACTCATTTTAAAAGTGACTGTACCATTTTACATTTCCATCAGTAATGAATGAAGGTAGCAATATTTCCACATCCTTACCAACATTTGTTATTGTCAGTCTTTTTGATTATAGCCATTCTATTAGATTATCAGTTCAGTCACTCAGCCATGTCCAAATCTTTGTGACCCCATGAATTGCAGCACACCAGACCTCCATGTCCATCACCAACTCCCGGAGTTCACTCAGACTCACGTCCATCGAGTCGGTAATGCCATCCAGCCATCTCATCCTCTGTCATCCCCTTCTCCTCCTGCCCCCAGTCCCTCCCAGCATCAGAGTCTTTTCCAGTGAGTCAGCTCTTCGCATCAGGTGGCCAGAGTACTGGAGTTTCAGCTTCAGCATCAGTCCTTCCAAAGAAATCCCAGGGCTGATCTCCTTCAGAATGGACTGGTTGGATCTCCTTACAGTCCAAGGGACTCTCAAGAGTCTTCTCCAACACCACAGTTCAAAAGCATCAATTCTTCGGCCATTCTAATTCTAATAGCTCATGGTGTTTTTTTTTAAGTGTCAATTAAGATCCTTTGCTCAGTTTTTAAGTAGGTAGTCTTTTTATTGTTGAACTGTAAGAGTTTTCTCCATTTATTTATTTTCTCTTGTTGATACTAGTCCCTGATGAGATATATGATTTGCCAGTGTTCTCCCATTCTGTGGCTTACCTTTTCACTTTCTTGAGTGTTCTTTGAAACACAAAGGTTTTAATTTTGAAGAGTTATTGAAGAATTATTCTGTTTGTTTTTTTTTTTCATTTATTGCTTGTGCTTTTAGTGTCACATGTAGGAAGCCATTGCCTAATTCAAAAGTCACAGTAATATATGCCTTTGTTTCTAAGAGTTTTAAAGTTTCAGTTCTTACATTTAGGTCTTTGATCCATTTTGAGTTAATTTTTGTAAATGATTTGAAATAGGGAATCCAGTTTCATTCTTTTGCCTGTAGATAATCTGGTTTTCTCAGTACCATTTGTAAAAAGACTATTTTTTTCTCATTTGAATTTTCCTGTCATCATTGTCAAAATTTAATTGCTTATAAATGTATACATTTATTTCTGGATTCTCAATTCTATTCCATTGGTCTGCATATCTTGCCTTAGGAACATTTTGATTATTATTTCTTGGTTGTAAATTTTGAAATTGGCAAATGTGATTCCTCAAACTTTGTTCTCTTTCAACGATTTTTTTGCTATTGTGGGTTCCATGCATTTTCATACGAATTTTAGATATCACTGGTCAGTTTCTGCAAAAAAACATCAGCTTGAGTTTTTATGGGGATCAAGTTCATTGTTTAAATCAAGTAAGTCTTCCAGTTCATGAACAACAGGATGTCTTTACACTTATTTAAATATTTTTTTCAACAATGTTTTCTGATTTTCAGTGCACAAATCTTACACTTCATCTATTAAGTTTGTTCTTAGATATTTCATTCTTTTTGGGGCTTTTAAAGTGGAATTGTTTTCTTAATTTAATTTTTGGATTATATATTGCCAGGATATAAGACTATAAGTGATTTTTGTGTATTGATCTTTTATCTTGCAACCTTGCCAAAGTCATTTATAAGTTCTTATAATGTTTTTTGTGACTGCTTTAGGATTTTATCTACTCAAGATTATGTCATCTGCAAATGGAGATAATTTTACTTCTTCCTTTCCAGTCTGATTTTTTTTTTTCTTTGCCTAGTTGGTGTGGCTAGAACCTCTAGTACAATGCTGAATAGAACTGGTATCTTTTTCTTTTGCTGATCTTAGGAGAACTTTTAGTCTTTTTTTTCTTTTTCCATGTTTATTTTTGTTGTTCAGTCACTAAATCATGTCCAACTCTTTGATATAATGAGCTATTTTTTTAGTATGCTATTAAAAACAAGCATTTATTCACTTATTCAGCTGAACTCATTAAGTAGTTGATCTGGGCTTAGTAATCCTCTCAATTACTTATTTATTCCCTGGCTTTTGGCACATTTTAGGCAACACCCTTATAGCAGAAAATGAAGAATAACTAAAGAACCTCTTGATGAAAGTGAAAGAGGAGAGTGATATAGTTGGCTTAAAACTCAACATTCAGAAAACAAAGATCATGGGCATCTGGTCTCATCACTTCAAGGCAAATAGATGGGGAAACAGTGGAAACAGTGAGAGACTATTTTTTGGGGCTCCAAAATCACTGCAGATGGTGACTACAACCATGAAGTTAAGACACTTGCTCCTTGAAAGAAAAGCTGTGACCAACCTAGACAGGATATTGAAAAGCAGAGACATTACTTTGCCAGCAAAGGTCCATCTAGTCAAAGCTATGGTTTTTCCAGTAGTCATGTATAGATGTACGAGTTGGGACCATAAAGAAAGCTGAGTGCTGAAGAATTGATGCTTTTGAATGGTTGGAGAAGACTGTTGAGAGTCCCTTGGACAGCAAGGAGATCCAACCAGTTCATCCTAAAGGAAATCAGTCCTGAATATTCCTTGGAAAGACTGATGCTGAAGCTGAAACTCCGACACTTTGGCCACCTGACGCNCTGATGCTTTTGAACTGTGGTGTTGGAGAAGACTCTTGAGAGTCCCTTGGACTGCAAGGAGATCCAACCAGTCCATCCTAAAGGAAATCAGTCCTGAATATTCCTTGAAAAGACTGATGCTGAAGCTGAAACTCCAACACTTTGGCCACCTGACGCGAAGAGCTGACTCAGTGGAAAAGACTGTGATGCTGGGAAAGATTGAAGGCGAAAGGGGAAGCGGATGACAGAGGATGAGATGGTTGGATGGCATCACCGACTCGATGGACATGAGTTTGAGTAAACTCCGGGAGTTGGTGATGGACAGGAAAGCCTGGTGTGCTGCAGTCCATGGGGTCGCAAAGAGTCAGACACGACTGAGCGACTGAACTGAACTGATGCATACAACTAGGGCTTCCCAGTGGCACTAGTACAAAGAACTCCTGCCAGTGCAGGAGACTGAGAGACTCCCATTTGATCCCTGGGCAGGGAGGATCCCCTGGTGGAGGAAATGGCAACCCGCTCCTGTATTCTTGCCTGGAAAATTCCATGGACAAAGGAGCCTGGATGGCTACAGTCCGTGAGGTCACAAAGAGTTGGACGCGACTGAATGACTGAACATACAGCACATACAATACAAGTACAGTTTTCTTCTTTAAAAGTGAAAGCTTTCGGTCTTTCATCGTTAAGCGTGATTTCAGCTGTGGGTTTTTCGTAAATATTGTTCTTCGGTTTGAGAAAGCTTACTTTCATTCCTAGTTTGTTAAGTATGTATCATGAAACTGGCTTCCCTGACTCGGTGGTAAAGAGTCCACCTGCCAGTGCAGGAGATGAGTTTGACCCATGGGCTAGGAAGATCTCCTGGATGAGGAAATGGTAACCCTCTCCAGTAGTCTTGCTGGGAAACGCCATGGACAGAGGAGCCTGGTGGGCTACAATCCGCGGGGTCACAAGAGGCAGGCAGGACTCGGTGACCAAACAACAACTAGAGCAGTGTCATGAGAGGATGTTGGATTTTATCAGATGCCTTCTCTGGGTAGACTGAGATGATTATGTGGTCTTTGTTCCGAAGTCTGCCAGTTGGTGTACTAGAATGATTGATTTTTGTGTGTTGAACCAACCATGCATTTTGGGGATTGGTCTCACTTTTTACATTTATTTGAGGATTTTTGCATTGATATTCATAAGGGATATTTATCAGTATGTAGTTTCTTGTGGTATCTTTGTCTGCTTTTGATATCAGATAATACTGGCCTTGGATAAGTTGAGAAGTGCTCGCTCCTTGTCTGTATTTTAGAAAGTTTTGAAGGATTTGTACTGATTCTTAAATGTTTGGTAGAATCCACCAGTGAAGCCATTTGGGCCTGTTCTTTTCTTTGTGAGAAGAGTTTTGATTATATTACCAATTCAGTCTCTTCATTTGTTACGCATCTATTCGGATTTTCTGTTTCTTTCTGAGTTGCTTTCTGTAGTTTGTCTAAGAATTTGTCTATTTCACCTAGGTTTTCTTACTTACTGGTATACAGTTGTTCATGGTTTTCCATCATAATCCCTTTTATTTTCTGTAAGTTTGGTAGTTGTTGTTGTTGAATCGCCAAATCATGTCCAACTCTTCATGACCCCATGGACTGCAGCATGCTAGGCTTCCTTGTCCCTCATCGTCTCCTGGAGTATGCCATGTCCATGTCCATTGAGTCAGTGATGCCATCCAACCATCTCATCCTCTGTTACCCTCTTCTCCTCCTGCCTTCAATATTTTCCAGCATCAGGATCTTTTCCAAGTCAGCTGTTCACATCAGGTGGCCAAAGAGTTGGAGCTTCAGCTTCAGTATCAGTCCTTCCAATGAATATTCAGGATTGATTTCCTTTAAGATTGACTTGTTTGATCTCCATGCTTTCCAAGGGACTCTCAAGAGTCTTCTCCAGCACCACAATTCAAAAGCATCAATTTGTCAGCGCTCTACCTTCTTTATTGTCCAGCTTTCACATCCATACATGACTACTGGAAAGACCATAGCCTTGACTCTACAGACCTTTGTCAGCAAAGTGATATCTTTGCATTTTAACACAGTCAAGGTTTCTCATAGCTTTCCTGTTTGGAAGGAATCATCTTCTAATTTCATGGCTACAGTCACCATCCACAGTGAATTTAGAGCCCAAGAAGAGGAAATCAGCCACTGCTTCCCCCTTTTCCCCTTCTAATTGCCTTGAAGTGATGGAACCAGATGCCATGATCTTCAGTTCAGTTCAGTCGCTCAGTCGTGTCTGACTCTTTGTGACCCCATGGACTGTAGCATGCCATGCCTCTCTGTCCATCACCAACTCCCAGAGTTTACACAGACTCCTGCCCATTGAGTCGGTGATGCTAACTATCTCATCCTCTGTCATCCCCTTCTCCTCCTGCTTTCAATCTTTCCCAGCATCAGGATCTTTTCACATGAGTCAGCTCTTCGCATCAGGTGGCCAAAATACTAGAGTTTCAGCTTCAACATCAGTCCTTCCAGTGAATATTCAGGACTGATTTCCTTTAGGGTGGACTGATTGGATCTCCTTGCAGTCCAAGGGACTCTCAAGAGTCTTCTCCAATACCACAGTCACATGCATGGGATCTTTTGAGGGAGGCCATGATCTTAGATTTTTTTAATATGGAGTTTTAAGCTGGCTTTTTCACTCTCCTCCTTTACCCTCATCTAGAGACTTTAGTTCTTCTTTGCTTTCTGTTATTAGAGTGGTATCATCTGCATATCTGAGGTTGTTGATATTTCTCTTGGCAATCTTGATTCCAGCTTATAACTCATCCAGCCCAGGGTTTCGCATAATATGCTGTGTGTATAAGTTAAGCAAACAGGGTGACAGTAAACAGCTTTGTGATACTCCTTTCTCAGTTGTTCCACGTCCAGTTCTAACTTACGCTTTTTGACCTGTATACAGGTTTCTCAAGAGACAGGTAAGGTTGTCTGGTATTCTCATCTCTTTAAGAGTTTTCCACAGTTTGTTATGATCCACACAGTCAATGAAACATAGGTAGATGTTTTTCTGGAATGCCCTTGCTTTTTCTATGATCCACCGAATGTTTGATCTCTGGTTCCTCTGCCTTTTCTAAACCCAGCTTGAACATCTGGAAGTGCTTGTTTCATGTAATGCTGAAGCCTAGCTCGGTGGAGTTTGAGCATAACCTTACTAGTATGGGGGGCTTCCCTGGTGGCTCAGATGGTAAAGAACCTGCCCGCAATGCAGGAGACCCAGGTTTGCTCCTGGGTCAGGAAGATCCCCTGGAGGAGGGCATGGCAACCCACTCCAGTATTCTTGCCTGGAGAATTCCACGGACAGAGGAGCCTGACGGGCTACAATCCATGGGGTCTCAAAGAGTCGGACATGACTGAGCAGCTAACACACTAGCATGGGAGATGAGTGCAATTGTCTGGTGTTTGAACAGTTTTTAGTACTGCCCTTCTTGAGGCTTGGGATGAGCATTGACCTTTTCCAGCCCTGTGGCCACTGCTGGGTTTTCCAAATTTGCTGACATACTGAGTACAGCAGTTTAAAGCATCATCATTTAGGATTTTAAATAGCTGTGCTGGAATTCCATCACATCCATTAACTTTATTGGCAGCAGTGCCTCCCTAAGGCCCACTTGACGTCACACTCCAGAATGTCTGAGTGAGAGACTGCACTCTCGTGGTTATCCGGATCATTAAGAACTTTTTTGTGCAGTTGTTTTGTGTATTCTTTCCATCTTTTCCTGATCTCTTTTGCTTCTATTAGGTCGTTACGGTTTCTGTCCTTTACTGTGCTCATCTTTGGATGAAATGTTCCTTTGATATTTCCAGTTTTCTTGAGGAGGTCTCTAGCCGTACCCTTTCTGTTGTTTTCCTCTGTTTCTTTGCATTGTTCATTGAAGCAGACCCTCTTGTCTCTCCTTCCTATTCTCTGGAACTCTGCATTTAGTTGGGTGTACCTTTCCCTTTCTTCCTTGCTTTTCTCTTCTCTTCTTTCCTCAGCTATTTGTTTAGCCTCCTCAGACAACCACTTTACCTTCTTGCATTTCTTTTAATTTGGAAAGTTTTGTTTGCTGCCTCCTGTAGATTGGTAGTACTAGCCCCAGTTTCATTCCTGATTTTGCAAATTTGAGCCTTCTGCCTTGTGGCTCAGACAGTAACAAATCTGCCTGCAATGCAGAAGACCTGGGTTCAGTCCCTATGTCAGGAAGATCCCCTGGAGAAGGGAATGGCAACTGACTCCAGTATTCTGGCCTGGAGAATCCCATGGACAGAGGAACCTGGTGGACCTATAGTCCATGAGGTCGCACAGAGTCATATACAACTGAGCAGCTAACACACACACATACACACCCTTATTTTTGATTAGCTGAACTAAAACTTTGTCCATTTTGTTAATGTTTTCAAAACGCTCCCTTTTGTTACATTGAATTTTTCTCTGTTGTTTTTCTCTTCTCGATATCATTAATTTTACCTTTATTATTTTCTTCCTTTTGTCTGCTTTGTAGTTTGCTCTTTTTTAGTATCTTAAGTTGGAAGTTTAAGTTGATGATTTGAGTCATTTTACAGCTATAAATTTCCCTTTAGCACTGCGTTTTCTCTATCCCATAAATTTTTTATGTTGTGTTTTTGTCTTTATCCATCTCAAATTATTTTATGATTTCCTTGTGATTTCTTCTTGATGAACTCATTGATTGTTTAGGAGTGTGTGTTTAATTTCCACATTATGTGTCACTGCTCCACATTTTGTTTTGTTATTGATTTCCAGTTTCATTTCATTGTAGCAGAAATATAGCTTGTATGAATTCAGTCCTTTTACATTTATTAAAACTTATTTTATGGCTTAACATATGGTTTATCCTGGAGAATGTTCCATGTGTACTTGAGAAAAATGTGTATTTTATTGTTGTTGGATGGAGTGTTCTGTACACAGCTATTAGGCCGAGTTGGTTTAGTGTTGTTCAGGTCTTCTGTTTCCTTGTTTATCTTCTGTTTGGCACACCCATAATTTAAAGTGGGGTATTGACTATGTGGATCACAATAAACTGTGGAGAATTCTGAAAGAGATGGGAATACCAGACCACCTAACCTGCCTCTTGAGAAATCTGTATGCAGGTCAGGAAGCAACAGTTAGAACTGGACATGGAACAACAGACTGGTTCCAAATAGGAAAAGGAGTACGTCAAGGCTGTATATTGACACCCTGCTTATTTAACTTATATGCAGAGTACGTCATGAGAAACGCTGGACTGGAAGAAACACAAGCTGGAATCAAGATTGCCAGGAGAAATATCAATAACCTCAGATATGCAGATGACACCACCCTTATGGCAGAAAGGGAAGAGGAACTAAAAAGCCTCTTGATGAAAGTGAAAGAGGAGAGTGAAAAGTTGGCTTAAAGCTCAACATTCAGAAAACAAAAATCATGGCATCTGGTCCCATCACTTCATGGGAAATAGATGGGGAAACAGTGGAAATAGTGTCAGACTTCATTTTGGGGGGCTCCAAAATCACTGCAGATAGTGACTGCAGCAGTGAAATTAAAAGATGCTTACTCCTTGGAGAGAAATTTATGACCAACCTAGATAGCATATTCAAAAGCAGAGACATTACTTTGCCGACTAAGGTCCGTCTAGTAAAGGCTATGGTTTTTCCTGTGGTCATGTATGGGTGTGAGAGTTGGACTGTGAAGAAGGCTGAGCACTGAAGAACTGATGCTTTTGAACTGTGGTGTTGGAGAAGACTCTTGAGAGTCCCTTGGACTGCAAGGAGATCCAACCAGTCCATCCTGGAGGAGATCAGCCCTGGGATTTCTTTGGAAGGAATGATGCTAAAGCTGAAACTCCAGTACTTCTTTGGCCACTTCATGCGAAGAGTTGACTCATTGGAAAAGACTCTGATGCTGGGAAGGATTGGGGGCAGGAGGAGAAGGGGACGACAGAGGATGAGATGGCTGGATGGCATCACCGACTCAATGAACGTGAGTCTGAGTGAACTCCGGGAGTTGGTGATGGACAGGGAGGCCTGGCGTGCTGTGATTCATGGGGTTGCAAAGAGTCGAACACGACTGAGCGACTGACCTGAACTGAACTGAACTGATTGACGTTCCCAACTATTAGTGTTGAACTGTCTACTTCTCCCTATAATTCTGTCAATTTTTGCTTTGCATATTTTGGAGCTCAGTTGTTAAGTGTATGCATGTTTATAATTTTATATTTTCCTATTGTATTGATCTCTTATCCTTGTAAAATGTCTTTCCTTATTTTTTTCAACAATTTTTGTCTTCAGGTATATTCTGTCTGATAACCATCTCAACTCTCTTTTGATTTCTGGTTTCATGGTATCTATTTTTGCATATTTTTCCTTTGAACCTTTTTGTGTCATTGAATCTAAAATCTGTCTCTTGTAAACATCATATGGTTTAATCATTTTTTAATCCATCCTGCCAATGTCTTCCTTTTAAAAGTTCAAGTAACATATATTTAACATAATTATTGTTAATCTAGAATTTACGTTTTGCCATTTTCTCCTTTTTTGTCGATATATCTCATGTCTTTTTTGGTCCTTTATTTCACCACTACTGCTACTCTTTTTGGTTAGAATAGTATTTCCCTAGTTCAGTTCAGTCGCTCAGTCGTGTCTGACTCTTTGCAGCCCCATGAATTGCAGCACGCCAGGCCTCCATGTCCATCACAAACTCCCAGAGTTCACTCAAACTCAGGTCTATCGAGTGGGTGATGCCATCCATCCATCTCATCCTTTGTCGTCCCCTTCTCCTCCTGCCCCCAGTGCCTCCCAGCATCAGAGTCTTTTCCAATGAGTCAACTCTTTGCATGAGGTGGAAAAAGTACTGGAGTTTCAGCTTTAGCATCAATCGTTCCAAAGAAGACCCAGGACTGATCTCCTTCAGAATGGACTGGTTGGATCTCCTTGCAGTCCAAGGGACTCTCAAGAGTCTTCTCCAACACCACAGTTCAAAAGCATCAATTCTTCAGCGCTCAGCTTTCTTCACAGTCCAACTCTCACATCCATACATGACCACTGGAAAAGACATAGCCTTGACTAGACGGACCTTTGTTGGCAAAGTCATGTCTCTGCTTTTGAATATGCTGTCTAGGTTGGTCATAACTTTTCTTCCACAGAGTAAGCATCTTTTAATTTCATGGCTGCAATCACCATCTGCAGTGATTTTGGAGCCCCAAAAAATAAAGTCTGACACTGTTTCCACTGTTTCCCCATCTATTTCCCATGAAGGGATGGGACCAGATGCCATGATTTTCATTTTCTGAATGTTGAGCTTTAATCCAACTTTTTCGCTCTCCTCCTTCACTTTCATCAAGAGGGTTTTTAGCTCCTCTTCTCTTTCTGCCATAAGGGTAGTGTCATCTGAATATCTGAGGTTTTTGATATTTCTCCTGGCAATCTTGATTCCAGCTTGTGTTTCTTCCAGTCCAGCGTTTTTTATGATGTACTCTGCATATAAGTTAAATAAGCAGGGTGACAATATACAGCCTTGATGTACTCCTTTTCCTATTTGGAACCAGTCTGTTGTTTCATGTCCAGTTCTAACTGTTGCTTCCTGACCTGCATACAGATTTCTCAAGAGGCAGGTCAGATGGTCTGGTATTCCCATCTTTTTGAGAATTTTTGATCCAACAGATGTTGGCAATTTGATCTCTGGTTCCTCTGCCTTTTCTAAAACCAGCTTGAACATCTGGAAGTTCATGGTTCATGTGTTGCTGAAGCCTGGCTTGGAGAATTTTGAGCATTACTTTACTAGCGTGTGAGATAAGTGCAATTGTGCAGTAGTTTGAGCATTCTTTGGCCTTGCCTTCCTTTGGGATTGGAATGAAAACTAACCTTTTCCAGTATTTCCTAGTATATCATTTTAATTTCCTTTTTTAAAAAAAATTATATTTGAGTTATTTTCTTAGTACTTGTCCTGAGCTTATAATTAACATGTTAATTTATAAATCTAGTTCAGATTATATACTAACTTAATTTCAATAGTATACACAGACTTTGATGCTAGATAGGTCTGTTCCCTCACCGTCCCCATCATTGGGTTGTTATCATCATATAAGATATGTCATTATACATTGTATGCTCATCTACACAGGTTTATAATTATTGCCCTATAGAATTTATGTTTTAATTAATACTGGAGAAAAAGGTTATGAACAAAAAAATACACTGAAACTATTCTTTATATTCATCTATGTGGTTCCCTTTCCTGGTGCTCTTTGTTTATTCCTGTGGATTTGGTTTACTTTCTAATATTCTTTCATTTTAGGCTGAAGGACTCCCTTTAGCATTTCTTGATGGAAGAATTCTACCAATGATGAACTTTCAGTTTTTGCTTATCTGGGAATGTCTCAATTTATCCTTCATTTTTGAAGGATAATTTTACTGGCTATGGAATTTTTGTTTGATTGGCTTTTTCTTTCTGTATTTATTTCTTTGAATATGTTAATCCTTCTACTCCACCATCTTGAAGGAAGTATTACTATGAACAAAGTTACTGGAGGTAATGGAACTCGAGCTGAGCTATTTCAAATCCTAAAAGGTGGTGCTGTTAAAGTGCGGCACTCAATATTCCAGCAAATTTGGGAGATTCAGCAGTGGCCACAGGACTGGAAAAGGTCAGTTTTCATTCCAATCCCAAAGAAAGGCAATATCAAAGAATGCTCAAAACTACTGCACAATTGCACTCATCTCACACGCTAGTAAAGTAATGCTCAAAATCACTGCAGGCAGTGACTGCAGCCATGAAATTTTAAAGACCCTTGCTCCTTGGAAGAAGGACTAAGACAAATCTAAACCACATATTAAAAAGCAGAGACACCACTTTGCCAACAAAGGTCCATATGGTCAAAGCTATGGTTTTTTGCGTAGTCATTATGGGTGTGAGAGTTGGACCGTAAAGAAGGCTGAGTGCTGAAGGATTGATGCTTTTGAATTGTGGTGCTAGAGAAGACTGTTGAGAGTCCCTTGAAAAGCAGGGAGATCAAACTAGTTAATCCTAAAGAAAATCAACCCTGAATATTCATTAGAAGGACTGATGCTGAATCTGAAGCTCCCATACTTTGGCCGCTTGACACAAAGAGAAGACTCATTGTAAAAGACCCTCATGCTGGGAAGGATTGAGGACAGGAGGAGAAGGAGGCAACAGAGGATGAGATGATCGGATGCTATCACTGACTCAGTGGACATGAGTTTGAGCAAATTCCGGGAGGTGGTGGAGGCCAGGGAAGCCTCACATGCTGCAATCCACAGGGTCGCAGAGCTGGACACGACTTAGTGACTGGCAGCAACAGCAGTGTTAACCCTGCTGCCTTTTGTTACTCTTATTTGGATATTTTGTATGTGAGAGTCACTTTTCTTGTTGTGCTTTTAAGATTCTTTCTTCTCGGCTTTTGACAGTTTGATTGTAATCTATCCAGGTGTTGATCTGCCTCATTGAGTTTGTTATACTTGGAGTTTGAAGAGGTTCATCTTTTTCATCAGAATTAGGAAGTTTTATTTATCATTTCTTCAAATATTATTTTTGTTCCTTTCTCTTTTTGCTCCTGGAATTCTCAATATGTGCGTGTCTGTACATTTGATGGAGTCCCACAGGTCTTTTATACTTTGTTCATTTTCTTTCTTTTGTTTTTTTCTGTTTTTCAGACAGGATTTCACTTGAGCTGTTTCACTGTTGATGAGTCTACATTCCATGTGTTTAAATCTGCTGTTGATCCCTCCTAGTGATTTTTTTTCAGTTGTTATTACAGCATTTCTCAACTCCAAAATTTCTATTTCATTCTCTCATATAATTTCTATATTTATATTCAGAGAAGGCAATGGCACCCCACTCCAGCACTCTTGCCTGGAAAATCCCATGGACAGAGGAGCCTGTTAGGCTGCAGTCCATGGGGTCGCTGAGAGTTGGACACTACTCAGTGACTTCACTTTCACTTTTCACTTTCATGCATTGGAGAAGGAAATGGCAACCCACTCCAGTGTTCTTGCCTGGAGAATCCCAGGGACTGTGGGGCCTGGTGGGCTGCCGTCTATGGGGTCGCACAGAGTCGGACACGACTGAAGCTACTTAGCAGCAGCAGCATGCTGTTATTTATTTGGTGAGGCATCATCCTCGTAATTCTTTAGAAATGATTTCTTTTACTTCTGTGAACATATTTAAAATAGCTGATTTAAATTTTTTGTTTAGAAAATATGAGTTTCCTCAAGTTTAGTCTCTATTCCTTTTTCACTCCTGTGATATGTATATCTTATAATTTTTGTTGTAAATCAGACATTTAAGAGAATATTATGTAACAAGTCTAAAAATCATTTGCTTCCCTGCTCCCTAAAGTTGATTGATGTTTGTTTCAGTTCAGTTCAGTCGCTCAGTCGTGTCTGACTCTTTGCGACCCTAAGGACTGCAGCATGCCAGGCCTCCCTGTCCATCACCAACTCCTGGAGTTTACTCAAACTCATGTCCATTGAGTCAGTGATGCATCCAACCGTCTCATCCTCTGTCGTCCCTTTCTCTTCCTGCCTTCAATTTTTCCCAGCATCAAGGTCTTTTCAAGTGAGTCAGCTCTTCCCATCAGGTGGCCAAAGTACTGGAGTTTCAGCTTCAGCATCAGTCCTTCCAAAGAATATTCGGGACTGATCTCCTTTAGGATGGACTGGTTGGATCTCCTTGCAGCCCAAGGGACTCTCGAGAGTCTTCTCCAAGACCACAGTTCAAAAGCATTAATTCTTCGGCACTCAGCTTGCTTCATAGTCCAACTCTCACATCCATACATGACTACTGGAAAAACCATAGCTTTGACTAGACGGACCTTTGTTGGCAAAGTAATGTCTCTGCTTTTTAATATGCTGTCTAGGTTGGTTATAACTATTCTTCCAAGGAGCAAGCGTCTTAATTTCATGGCTGCAGTCACCATCTGCAGTGATTTTGGAGCCCCCCAAAATAAAGTCAGCCACTGTTTCCACTGTTTCCCCATCTATTTGCCATGAAGTGACGGGGCCAGATGCCATGATCTTAGTTATTTGAATGTTTAGTTTTAAGCCAGCTTTTTCACTCTCTTTTTTCACTTTCATCAAGAAGCTCTTTAGTTCCTCTTCACTTTCTGCCATAAGGGTGGTGTCATCTGCATATCTGAGGTTATTGATATTTCTCCCAGCAATCTTGATTCCAGCTTGTGCTTCATCCAGTCATCTGGTGATGTCCATGTGTAGAGTCTTCTCTTGTGTTGCTGGAAGAGGGTGTTTGCTATGACCAGTGCATTTTCTTGGCAAAACTCTATTAGTCTTTGCCCTGCTTCATTCCGCATTCCAAGGCCAAATTTGCCTGTTACTCCAGGTGTTTCTTGACTTCCTACTTTAGCATTCCAGTCCCCTAGAATGAAAAGGACATCTTTCATGGGTGTTAGTTCTAAAAGGTCTTGTAGGTCTTCATAAAACCGTTCAACTTCAGCTTCTTCAGCGTTACTGGTTGGAGCATAGACTTGGATAACTGTGATATTGAATGGTTTGCCTTGGAGACAAACAGAGATCATTCTGTCGTTTTTGAGATTGCATCCGAGTACTGCATTTCAGACTCTTTTGTTGACCATGATGGCTACTCCATTTCTTCTGAGGGATTCCTGCCCGCAGTAGTAGATATAATGGTCATCTGAGTTAAATTCACCCATTCCAGTCCATTTTAGTTCGCTGATTCCTAGAATGTTGATGTTCACCCTTGCCATCTCTTGTTTGACCGTTTCATGGACCTGACATTCCAGGTTCCTATGCAATATTGCTCTTTACAGCATTGGATCTTGCTTCTGTGACCAGTCACATCCACAGCTGGGTATTGTTTCTCCTTTGGCTCCATCCCTTCATTCTTTCTGGAGTTATTTCTCCACTAATATCCAATAGCACATTGGGCACCAGAAAGTGGAAATAAAGGAAATGTACCACAACTTAATAAAGGCTACATATGAAAAACCTTCAGCTAATATCATTCTTAACTGTGAAAAGCTGAAAGCATTTCCTCTTAAACCAGGAATAGGATAAGGATGCTCACACACATCACTTTTATTCAACATAGTTTTGGAAGTACTAGTCACAGCAATCAGACAAGAAAAAGAAATAAAAGAATCTAAGTTGGAAAGAAGTAAAACTGTCAGTATCTGCAGATAACATGATACTATATATAGAAAAATCTTAGATAGCACTAGAAAGTGACCAGAGCTCATTAATGAGTTTGGTAAAGTTGCAGGATACAAAATTAATATATGTCAATTTGTTGCATTTCAAAAATAGCAGTGAACTTCAGAAAGAGAAATTAAGGAAACAGTCCCATTTCTATTGCATCAAAAAGGATAAAATACCTAAAAATAAATGTACTTAAGGAGATAAAAGATTGTACTCCAAAAACTGTAAGGTACTGATGAAAGAAATTGAAGGCAATATAAGCAGATGGAAATATACAGTGTTCTTGAACTGGAAGAATTCTTATTGTTAAAATGACCATATGCCCAAGGCAATCTATAGATTCAATGCAGTATTTATTAAAATTCCCATAGAATTTTCACAGAATAAGAACAAATAGTTTTACAACTTGTATAGAAACACAAAAGACTCTGAATAGCCAGAACAATCTTGAGAAAGAACAGAGCTGGAGAAATCATGATCTCCGACATCAGAATATCCTACAAAGTCCACAGCAATCAAAACATTATGGAATTGGCATAAAAACAAACACATAGACCAAAGGAACAGGATACAGAGCCCAGATATAAACCCACACACTTATGGGCAATTATCAATAATATATAAGAAAATAATCAACATGTACAATGGAGAAAAGAGAGTCACCAAGTTCCTGATTTAGGTTTCCCTTCTTAAATTATTTCAAAAGCAGAATAGGAGTGGTGGTGATGGAAATGATCTCTTTTGTTCTTATGAATTCTCTCAACATACGTAGGAGTATGATGACTCGGCCCCGGTAAAGGAAATGTCTTTGAATATGGGAGAGAGGCAGGTATGGAAAATAGATATGGCCTGCTTTCCATCGTTCTGAAAAGTCACTTTCAAGTTGCCCTGACACAGCGAGTAACTTCGGTGAAATCTCTCAAGAAATCTAAACAAGGTAAAGAAAATTTCTTGTGGAAGAGAATGAAGGAAGCACAAAATAAAATGAAAAAAGAAAGAATGTTAGGTAGGAATGGTCTCTCAGTGATTGCAGAGAGTAAAATAAGAGGTTATTCTTTTGATATAGTGGTCACATTTTTACAGTTTTGTGAAAAGATTGTTTTCCCTCAAAGAAATTGATTGATATAGGCACTCCCATTCCCACCCAACTGAATCTCCTTCTCCTTGATGGCTTAGGTCTTAGGCAAGCATATTTTATCACTATAAAGCCATGGAAAAAAAAACATGAATTCACATTTTTCTAGATGTTAATTTTAAAATGATCATAGACTTTCTGATCATTTGTTCTAGAATTGGGACACAGAACAGGAGAGGAAAATGACATGAGCCATTGGACTGTGTCATTTTTGAGACAAGAGCCATAAAAGGTGTTAGAGATACAGAAGTGAATAACGAAACTCTTGTTGCATAGTTCAGAGAAAAAAGGTACCATACAGTTAGTTTTCATTTCACTTCTGAGCATTGTGGTAAACAACTTCTATACATTATTTTACTTGATAATCAGAAAAATATTATGTGGTTGATATTGTTTTCACTCTTTGGGGAGGTGAAGGAACTAAGACTAACAAAAGTTTTAAAGGACGTTCAGAGATACATGGCTTATGGCTGACCTCAAGTTCAAACCTTTTTGATTCCACAATTCATGTCCTTAATAATTGTGCGATGCAGGGGTTTGTCGACAGTGGAAGAATGCAAAATGTACTGGCTGGTTTTTAAGAATTAATAAAGCTGTTGAACTTATCTCAAGTCTGAACAAGGTGATGCATAGTAGTAAATTAAAGTAGAAGAGAAGAAGCAGTGATATCAAAACTGAGCTTTGAAGAATGAGAAGATCGTCAAGCATTGCAAACAGCATCAAAGGCATGTGCACAGTTCTAAAATGACACGGTGTACTTGAAGAAATGGTCAGTTGTGAATATGACATAATAAGGTGCATGTTGAGATCATGGTGAATGTAAGCTATGAATTTTTCTTGCACTGTAACTTTGGATAAGTCAATAACCACTGGAAAAGTGAATCCTTTACTGGCTGAATTTCATGGTGATAATCCCACAAGGTCCTTTCGAAATATATTTGTACATCATTTTCTTTCTCCTCTTCTGAAGAAGAAGACACTATCATATGCAATCCTCTCAGTTATCCTGGCTCTTATTATTTCATTTATGGATTGCTTTGGTTCTCTACTTTTTCACTATTTCTCTTCTATTACCAGTTAGGTAACCATTTTATTGCTCATTTGCACCTCGACTAGAGGGAAAAGATGTGATAGCCAAATCAGTCAACATTTTATTTGCTTGCAATTCTTACAAAAAAGTTTAGTAAGGGAAAAAGCATTAAAAAGGTAATGAATACAAACAGATCTCAGGAAGTTTTGTACATTTCATTTCTCTGTACTTGATTTCCTCCCATTAACCTTGTACAATCAAGAGTTTGATTTAATTATTTTACCTTAGACATTAAATTATATTGTTTTCCCTCCCTTCTCTATCTCATTTTTCAGATATTGTTAACTGAAAAGAATTAAATGTTATGTGGATTAAATAAATATTACATCCAGTTATTGGCAAAACTTCAATTAGAATCCAAATCTTCTAAATCCTTGATCAGTTCAGTTCGGTCACTCAGCTGTGTCTGACTCTTTGTGACTCCATGGACTGGAGCATGCCAGGCTTCCCTGTCCATCACCAACTCCCAGAGTTTACTCAAACTCGTGTCCATCGAGTCAGTGATGCAGTGTTCCAGTGCACAGGATGAGATCCAAGCATCTCATCCTCTGTCATCCCCATCTCCTCATGCCTTCAATCTTTCCCAGCATCAGGGCCTTTTCCAATGAGTCAGTTCTTTGCATCAGGTGGCCAAAGTATTAAAGTTTTAACTTCAGCATCAGTCCTTACAACGAATATTAAGGACTGATTTTCTTTAGGATGGATGGGTTGGATCTCCTTGCAGTCCAAGGGACTCTCAAGAGTCTTCTCCAATATCACAGTTAAAAACCATCAATTCTTTGGTGCTCAGCTTTCTTTATGGTCCATTTGTCACAAGGCTTTGATTAGGCAGACCTTTAAAAAGCAAAGTAATGTCTCTGCTTTTTAATAAGCTGTCTAGCTTGGTCATAGCTTTTCTTCCAAGGAGCAAGCGTCTTTTAATTTCATGGCTGCAGTCACCATCTGCAGTGATTTTGTAGCTCCAAAAAATAAAGTCTGTCACTGTTTCCATTGTTTCCCCATCTATTTATTTGCCATGAAGTGATAGGACCAGATGCCATGAATTAGTTTTCTGAATGTTGAGTTTGTTGTTGTTGTTGTTTCTTTTGTTCAAATTTATTTATTTTAATGGAGGCTAATTACAGTATTGTGGTGGTCTTTGCAATACATTGACAAGAATCAGCCACTGGTGGACTTGTGTTCCCCCATCCTGAACCCCCTCTCATCTTCTTTCCCATCCCATCCCTCTGGGTTGTCCCAGTGCACTGGCTTTGAGTGTCCTATTTCATGCATCAAACTTGGACTTGTCCTCTATTTCACATATAGTAATATACATGTTTCAATGCTATTCTCCCAAATCATCCCACCTTCACCTTCTCCCAGAGTTAAAAGTCTGTTCTTTATATCTGTGCCTCTTTTGCTGTCTTGCATATAGGGTCAGCGTTACTATCTTTCTAAATTCCATATATATGCAATAATACACTGTATTGGTGTTTTTCTTTCTGATTTACTTCACTCTGTATAATAGACTCCAGTTTCACCCACCTCATTAGAACTGATTCAAGCGCACTCTTTTTTATAGCTGAGTAATATTCCTTTCTGTATATGTACTACAACTTTCTTATTCATTCATCTGCTGATGGACATTTAGGTTGCTTCCATGTCCTAGCTGTTGTAAACAGTGCTGCAGTGAACACTGGGGAACAGTTCTGGGTTACAATTCTTTCAATTCTGATTTTCTCAGTGTGTATGCCCAGCAGTGGTATTCCTGGATTGTATGGAAGTTCTATTTCCAGTTTTTTAAGAAATCTCCAACTGTTCTGCATAGGTTCTGTACTAGTTTGCATGCCCACCAACAGTGTAAGAGAGTTCTCTTTTCTCCACACCCTCTCCAGCACTTATTGTTTGTAGAGTTTTTGATGGCAACCATTCTGACCAGCGTGAGATGGTACCTCACTGTGGTTCTGATCTGCATTTCTCTGATAATGAGTGATGTTGAACATCTTTTCGTGTGTTTGCTAGCCATCTGTATGTTTTCTTTGGAGAAATATATGTTTAGTTCTTTGGCCCATTTTTTGATTGGGTCATTTATTTTTCTGGTATTGAGTTTCATGAGCTGCTTATATATTTTGGAGATTGATTCTTTGTCAGTTGTTTCATTTGTTATTATTTTTTCTCATTCTGAAGGCTGCCTTTTTACCTTACTTATAGTTTCCTTTATTGTGCAAAAACTTTTAAGTTTAATTAGGTCCCATTTGTTTATTTTTGCTTTTATTTCCATCATTCTGGGAGGTGGGTCATTAGAGGATCTTGCTGTGATTTATCATCAAGACAATATGGTATTGGCACAAATACATAAATATAGATCATTGGAACAAAATATAAAGCCCAGAGATGAATCCATGCACCTATGGACACCTTACCTATGACAAAGGAGGCAAAAATGTACAATGGAGAAAAGACAAACTTTTTAACAAGTGGTGCTGGGAAAACTGGTCAACCACCTGTAAAAGAATGAAACTAGATCACTTTCTAACACCATACACAAAAATAAACTCAAAACGGATTAAAGATATAAATGTAAGACCAGAAACTATAAAACTTCTAGAGGAAAACATAGGGAGAATATTCTCTGACATAAATAACAGCAAAATTTTGAATGTTGAGTTTTAAGCCAAATTTTTCACTCTCCCCTTTCACTTTCATCAAGAGGCTCTTTAATTTTTCTTCATTTTCTGCCATAAGGATGGTATCAGTATCTGAGGTTATTGATATTTCTCCCAGCAATCTTGATTCTAGCTTGTACTTCATCCAGCCCAGCATTTCACATAATGTACTCTGCATATAAGCTGAATAAACAGGGTGACAATATACAGCCTTGATGTACTCCTTTCCCAATTTAAAATCAATCTGTTGTTCCATGTCCAGTTCTAATGTTGCTTCTTGATTTGCATACAGATTTCTCAGGAGGCAGGTCAGGTGGTTTGGTATTCACATCTCTTGAATAATTTTCCACAGTTTGTTGTGATCCACACAGTCAAAGGTTTTGAAATAGTCAAAAAAGCAGAAGTAGATATTTTTCTGGAACTGTATTGCTTTATCTATGATCCAACAGATGTTGGCAATTTGATCTTTATTCCCTCTGCCTTTTATATATCCAGCTTGAACATCTGGAAGTTCATGGTTTATATACTGTTGAAGCCTTGCTTGGAGAATTTTGGACATTACTCTGCTAGTATTGAGATGAGTGCAATTGTGCAGTAGTTTGAGCGTTCTTTGGTATTACCTTTCTTTGGGATTGGAATGAAAACTGATTTTTTCCACTGTGGCCACTGCAGAGCTTTCCAAATTTGCTGGCATATTGAATGAGATACTTTAATAGCATTATCTTTTAGGATTTGAAATAGCTCAACTGGAATTTCATCACCTCCACTACCTTAGTTCATAGCACTGCTTCCTAAGGCCCACTTGACTTCACATTCCAGGATACTGGCTCTAGGTGAGTCATCACACTATCGTGGTTTTCTGGGTCATGAAGATCTTTTTTGTATAATTCTTCTGTGTATTCTTGCCACTTCTTCTTAATATCTTCTCCTTCTGTTAGGTCCATACTCTTTCTTTCTTTTACTATGCTCACTTTTGCATGAAATGTGCCCTTGGTATCTCTAATTTTTTTGAAGAGATCGCTAGTCTTTCTGATTCTATCGTTCTCCTCTATTTCTTTGCATTGATTGCTGAGGAAGGCTTTCTTATATCTTCTTGCTTTTCTTTGGAACTCTGCATTCAGGTGGGTATATCTTTCCTTTCCTCATTTGTGTTTAGCTTCTCTTCTTTTCTCAGCTATTTGTAAGGCCACTTCAGACAACCATTTTGCTTTTTGCATTTTTTTTTTCTTGGGCATGGTCCTGATCACTGTCTCTGGTACAATGTCACCAACCTCTGTCCGTAGTTCTTCAGGCACTCTGTTTATTAGATTTAATCCCTTGGATCTATTTCACTTCCACTGTATAATTGTAAGGGATATGAGTTAGGTCATATCTGAATGGTCTCGTGGTTTTCCCTGCTTTCTTCAACTGAATTTGGCATTAAGGAATTCATGATCTGAGCCACAGTCACCTCCCAGTCTTGTTTGTGCTGATTGGATAGAACTTCTCCATCTTCTGCTGCAAAGAATATAATCAATCTGATTTTGGAATTAACAATCTGGTATCCATGTTTTGAGTTGTCTCTTGTGTTGTTGGAAAGGGTGCTTGCTATGACCAGTGCATTCTCTTGGCAAAACTCTGTTAGCCTTTGCCCTGCTTCATTTTGCACTTCAAGGCCAAATTTGCCTGTTATTCCAGGTGTCTCCTGACTTCCTACTTTTGCATTCCAGTCCCCTATAATGAAAAGCACTTACTTTTTGGGTATTATTTGGAAGTTCTTATAGGTCTTCATAGAACCATTCAACTTCTTCAGCATTATTGGTTAGGGCATAGACTTGGATTACTCTGACTGAATGGTTTGCCTTGGAAATGGACAGAGATCATTCTGTCATTTTTGAGATTGCACCCAAGTACACCATTTCAAACTCTTTTGTTGACTACGAGGGCTACTCCGTTTCTTCTAAGGGATTCTTGCCCACAATAGTAGATATAATGATCATCTGAATTAAATTCTCCCAGTCCAGTCCAGTTCCTTGATATTGCAGTTCTGAATTCAATCTACTATATTCTCTAAATCTGGTGGCTCAGATAGTATAGAATCTGTCTGTAATGCAGGAGACCTGGATTCAGTCCTTGCGTCAGAAAGATTCTCTTGAGAAGAGAATGGCAACTCACTCTATAAGATTTGTATTATTCTTGCCTGGAGAACTCCATGGACAAAGGAGCCTGGCAGGTTACAGTCCATGGGGTCACAAAGAGTTGGACATGACTCAGTGACTAATACTCACTTTTCACTTTCTATGCTCTCTAAATGTTCTCCTAGATTAGGCACATAAATCTAATAAGAAATGACTATAGCTTCAGGATAATCACCTAATTCATCACCCAAACAATAGCTCCTTTGGCAGGAAAAAGAAGTACAAATAAAAATTAATCCAGGACAATAGTCATAAACCAGATTTAGTCCGGGCAATCTGGAGTGTATGGGTAATCTGTACTTCAATGAAATCAAAGGATACCCAAATATGTTGCCCAAGTATGTAGATTAGACAGTCTCCAGAGCATAATACATGCTCACTTGATCCAGTTGGTATCACTCTATTCTGGTTAAAATTTAAAAAAAAAAATGACAGGTGACATGTAAACGCATTTACAAAGGGAGTCCATGAATCATTGGCATTCTGTTAGTGTTTTTAAAGGCTGAGGTAGTTGATCTCTCATTTCCTTGTACAAAACCAAAACCTTCTACAAGTTCATCAGTGAACCAGTTCCTGTATTAGTCATTCACAAACTAATGAAGAAGGCAGATTAATAAACAAATATTTCCTGTGCAGAGGAATAAATGCCATCAGAGTAATAAACTATGGTCTGTGGAACACAAAGAATAGGTAAAAACTTTACTATTCCCTGGAAATTGTCCAAGACTGCAATAATGAATCCTCTAGAAGGAGGGGAGAAAAGTAAAACAAAAGAGAGTTATATTAAACAACCCTTCTTAGGTACATTAGGTACAGGTTGCTTATCATATCCATTAGGTTATGGCCAGGTTTTTTGAAGGGTTGGGGATTCTGGACTTTATCCTACAGATAATTAGGAACCATCAGTGCTCTTGTTTTTTCTTTAAAGCAGCTAAGTGATACAAACACAAATGTGTTTAAAAATATATTTCCACTGATATTAATAAGGGCAGGTGCATCTATACAATGTCCTTCCCATGTTTACATGGGTCTTCGGAAACGTAAGTGTAATAATGTGTTAAGTATTTAAGCACCTCAGCTACACAAAAGCTTGGTATTTGTTTCTTTTAAAATATACCTCTAGCCTCTTTCCTTTCACTTTGGCTCCTCCTATGTTTCATGCTCATATTTTCATTTTAAACAAAATTGTTTTTGAGAATCCCATGTCACAGTGCTTCCTTTTTAGGTTATCAGCATTCCTTCTCTCCTGCTTTTCCAGAAACTACACTTGGGATTTCTTTTCCTTTGGTTTCTGTTTATTGACAAGATGAAGCCAAATATATTTTCCCTTCTCTTTTCTTTTGCTTGATTTCCATACATTCTTGAAGTCTTTGATCAGGAAGAGGAAACTGTCTGCATTATCATTAAATTTGCTGAGTCATTCATAATTTTCTTTGAATGCTAAGGGCTTCAGTGTCATTAGAGATGAGGTCCAGTCTGGTTGGTTTTTGAATATAATTGAGCCAAATTGCATATTCTAATTGTACATCCTAATTTTTAATGAAGCTGAAATGAGAAGGGGTCATAAGGGTGCATGTAGTTACAAAATCTTTCATGAGGTAATAGGGAAATAATGATTAATATCTTTCAATATTGTATTTTGAAGGAGAAAAGCTATTTTAAAAAGAAACCAGAAGAAAAACATTAATTGAGAGAAATATGGGAAAATCCAAGCTTTAAAATGAATGGTCTAATTATAAAAACTAACTAAAAGGTTGTTTTTTTCCAGTAAATTATAGAATCATTGTTTGCTTTACAAAAATTATATATATATATATATACATATATATATATATATATACATGTGACATTGTTGCACTCAGTAACCTTCCTTATGGCTTGTTGAACTGACTTTACATTTTTAATGGGTGTGGCAGATTTAAAAAGTGGCTACAGCATTTTTCAGCTCTTGCAATTAGGGATATATTTGTCCTTGTCTTGAATCTTGGCTTGGACATGCAACTTATTTTGACCAAAAGAATTTAAGAAACATGATAGAAGTCAAGCCTTCAATTCGCCTTCCTTCTTCTAAAATCCAGTTACTTAGTGAAGAAGCTGAGGCAGCTTTCTAGGTTTTGCAAAAATGTGACTTAGTTGCCCCTTGTGCACCCCTAGGACACGACTGAGTGACTGAACTGAACTGAACTTGCACCCCTAACCCCAATCACCAGAAACCTGAGTGTGACCTTCTACAACCAAGATGTGGTGAACTCATCAGTTCACTTTAATTGTATGAGTAAATCCAGCGGAGGATTGGGAGAATTTCCCAACTTGGTTCAGTCTAAATTGCCAACCCACAGAACCATAAGCTAATAATCAGCTATTTTTGTCTTAAGCCACTAAGTTGCAGGATGGCTTATAAACATCAAAAACTAATAGAATGGGTTAACGTGTCTCCAACTGTGATAGGCTGAATTCTTAGTTCCCAAGATTCCAGCCCTATGCAGGCCCATTTGGAAACGGAAAGGAATACTACTCTTGTGATTAGACAAATATGAAGGGATATTGCAGATGCAACAAAGGTCTCTGGTCATTTGCCTTTGAATTAATCGATGGAAATACTATCCTGAATGACCTAATAAATTGCATCCTTAAAAGAAGTCAACGGGACCTGAGGCAGAAGCAGATATGCTTCTTTTGACTTTGAAAAAAAAAATCTGCAATCTTGTAGGATGATTCCATGACAAGGAATAGTGGCCAGCTTTCAGAGATAAGAATAGACTCAGGTGACAGCAAGCAAGGAAATGGGAATCTGAGTTCTCCAGTTGAAAATTTCAGTAACTAAAAGTTTGGGAGAGGACCTTGAGCCACAGATGAGATCAAGGCCCCAATCTGTGCCTGAATTTTAATTGATGAGACCAAACAAAGCTCCCAGATTCCTGGACTTCCTACTCATGGAAATTGAGATAATAATTTAAGTTAAATTTATGGTAATTTGCTATGTAGCAGGAAAAAACAGATATACCAATCTAGTCCTTTGACTTTTAAAGATAATCAGAATTGTGACTTGCAGAGATGGTCTGCTTACAGGTTTCTTTGCCAGGTTGTAAATCTTAGTAAAAGAGCGAAGTGAGGTTCTTTGACTTGAAAAAAGCTATTTTCTCTTCCTCTGGACTCACAGAAAATGCAGCCCCTTTCAATGTCATGTGAATATAAAGCAAAGAAGAAGATTTTATCTGTAAGTGATGATCTCTTCAAAAGCTAATGTTCAGTTGGAGTCAGAGGATTAGATTATATGACCTCTTGCGGGAATTTCTTGCCCCCATAATGTTGTGGCTCAGAATAATACCATCTTTTCTTGCTCTTAAAAGTGCTGAAAGGCACTCAAAATTATAAGTTAAAGTGCATGACTGATGGGCTTGTTAATGTTGAAAAGGAAATGGCTTGTTCTCTATTATAACACAAACAAAAGGAGCACAACTTCCACCAAGGAAAACAAAGACTAGAGGAAAACTGTCTACTGATAAAATAAATGGCATAATGAAGCCAGTGTAAGTCCCAGCTGGTTACAAACACAGATACAGACTAGCCAGATTTCCATGTGGCAGAATGGATGCAGAGCTTTCTCTGACAGAACAATGACAAGAGATTTCAGTGAATATGCATTGATTTAGCAGGGCTTCGGACAAATCCATCTTTACTGAGTGGCATATACAAGTTCCCTGTCATTAAGTACAAATCAAAGCATTTAAAATGCATGCAAGAAAAAAATTTTCAGTCCTGCAAGGCTTAGCACCATGCAGAGAGCACCATGGGGCATCAGATTTTTATAGTGTTATTCCTGTACCACTTGCCTGGATCCATTTGACTCTCCACACCCTAATTTGCACTTGATTCTTCTAACTTCTGACCTTTTGATATGTTCACCCTGGCACTTTTGTAGTTATAGCCTTTTCTTCCTTTCTTGAATATGATTTACATTTTCCCCTGAATATGGCATCTTTGTCCCATAGTGTATAATGCTGAGATTTTCAATTTTTTTAGGTGGCCATCTTCTTCATTAAGAATGCTTCCATTGAGTTCACACCAGCTCCTCAAACAAGACTGAGACAAAACTCAAGCACTATCACATTTCATGCAAATACCATTCTCTTTCCCACATAATCATTCTAATGCTTTGAAAACTTTTTAAGTTGTCTATACGGAGAATGAAAACTTTGAACTAGGACTAGTGGGAGGAGTCACTCATTCATTCAACAAATTTTAATTGAGCATCTACTGCATTTTTGGCACAATTATAGGGTGTTTTAATATGTCAGTGAACAAAACAAAAATTATTTACATCTTAAATTATTAAGATGCAATATTTATAGCTATATTGATACTATAAAATTGGTAGCAATAAAAATGGAAGATTGGAATCCATGAAAGAATTTAAGAGCAGAATTGAAGTCCTTATTAAGTATAATTGACTGGACTAGGAACTTTTTCTGTTATCTATCTCTTTGAATCCTTCTAAAAACCACTTGAAGTAGCTTTATTATTATTCTCAAAGCCATACACACATTAAGTGATGAAATTTGAATGTGAACCCATGAATAAAGTGTTCATTATAGCGGGTTTCCCTGAAACCATGAGTAAACAGTGTGATAAAAGTTAAAGAGCATAAAATTTCCAGGCAAGACCTAAAGGTAAAATTTTTCTCTGCTAGTTACTGGGAGTGTGACTGTTGTGGCCTTTTAGATAATGTCCTCTGTTAACCATAATCTTCTGTGCCCTTAACAATATAGATTTGAGACAGTTATGCTTGTCTCTCCCAATAATTGGATTTCTAGTTGGTATAAACTTGAAAAAGCTATTCACATAGCAGTCATAGAAACTTAAAGAGCTTCTGATGACTCATCTCAACTCTAAAATAAGGGGTTTATCCCCATTTTCTGACTCTGTCATTCCAATCTGTACTTTTTTTTTCAATGATTTCCAAATTTGTAGTATGAGAATCATCTGAAATCCTTATTAAAACACAGAAGACTAGACACCACTCTTGGAGTTTCTGATTCAGTCTGTCTGGGGTGGGGTCTTAGATTTACATTTTTAACAAGTTCCCAGATAACCCCAATGCTTCTGATCTGCTGATCACTTTGTAAACGAATGTTCTATACGTTTATTTTCTCTTTTCACCTCATTCCCTTCTATGTATCGTCTAACCCCTAGTTGGATATATGCAAGCAATCTTCTGTTTGATGGTTCCAATATGCATGAACTTCAGTTACCATGATTTAGTTAAAAAATAACAGTCCCCAGCAACATGGCTTAAAATTTTAATTATTATGGTATGTAATTGTGAATAATTGCATAAAATACAGACTTCAATGACTAGTTTTTTAGTCCACAAATCACCATATTAATAAAAGATGTGCATAATGACCAATTGTGTCAATTCTTTGAAAGTCTGTTGGCAGTTGTTCCCATGAGCATTGCTGGTTTACCTGCAGACAGCAAATCATGGAGTTGTTTTACCTTTTTGTCCTCCAGTAATAGAGCAATGTGGCATTTTACAAAAATGAATAATCAAAAGAGAATTGGCAAACAAAGATAAAAGTCCAGCAAAGAAATGAAGTGATAACACTGGAAGTGAAATTGCAATCAAATTTAAATGGAGTATAGAAGAAATTGCTGACTGTGGAATATAGAGACTGTCACTATTTGAAAGACTCTAGATAAGAAGTCAGGGGAAATTAGTGAAGATGAAATTATCAACATACATGATGAAGATGATTATAATGAAAAAGAGGATCATACTCCATAAAAGTAGTGCCAGAAGAAACTTCACATTAAAGAACATCTCAGAGATATTTCATGACATTGAAAGCACAAAAGGTAAAATTTTGGAAGGTGATCCAAAATTAGAAAGGTATATGGCAATTTGCCAAGGCATAGAAAAGGTGTTCACTTCATATCTTAAATCATAGAACAAGAAGGAAAGCACTATTCAAGCTATTCTTAATACAAAGAAATAAACCACTTTATTTCTGTCTTTCCAATGTTTAAAATTACAATGTACTAAATAAGAATTAGTTTATTATAGCTTTCCTTTTTCATTCCTCTGTACCTCTACAATAGACAGTAAGAATTTAAAATTTTTGACAAAAATATTTTAAAGATTACAAAACAGCTATAATTTTCCATCGATTATTGTTTGCCTTGCAGGGTTTCAGTTTACATTGCCTTTTTATGGTTCTGCACTGCTGCAAATATTGAGAATTGTCTGTACCTGTTTCTCTCTTCCTTAGTACATAGAGATCTCTTTCTGGTTGTAGTGGATCAACTGGTAGCTATACTTCTTAATCATATTCCTCAGGAATAGTTGGATATGGTTGGAATTTATTGCTGTGGTCTAACCAATGACTTGATATTGGTAACCTGCAATAATGTATTTCTTACTCATCTTTATACTTTTGCACTCACCCTACATGAAGTACACAGTCTGGAGAGCACATTCCCCATGAAGCCATTACTATGTATTCATCTGGCTTCCCTGGTGGCTCAGATGGTAAAGAATCTGCCTGCCAACGCAGGAGACATAAGAGACATGGGTTTGATTCCCGGGTTTGGAAGATACCCAGGGGAAGGAAATGGCAACCTGCTCCAGTATTCTTACCTGGAAAGTTCCATGGACAGAGGAGCCTGGCAGGCTACAGTCCATGGGGTTGCAAAGAAACAGACTCAACTGAGAACATATCCCCCCTCCACACACATACACTCATTATTTGTTATATTAGTTAGCTGGAGTTTTTTAACAAAGTACCACAAACTGAGTGGCTTAAATTTATTATCTCATGTTTCTTTTAGTGTGTAAGTACAAAAATCAAAATTTTGGCAGGACTGTACTCCATCTGAAAACTGTAGGGGAATCTTTTCTCACTTCTCTCTAGCTTCTGGTGATTTGCTGGTAATATTTGACATTTCTTGGCTTGCAGTAGCATAACTCTAATCTCTGGCTTTGTTATCACATGAAGATCTCTCTGTCCCTGAATTCTCGTAGTTGTCTTCTTATAAGGACACAAGTCATATTGAACTAGGGGCTCATATTATTCCAGCACAAATTTATCAACTAGTTATCTTAACTAATAATCTGCACTGACCCTATTTCCAAATAAGGTCCCTTAACATTTATTTTTACTGTCGATGCATCTTATGAACTAGCCATAGTTTAAATACTTAATCCATGAGACCTAGCCTCTCTTAGCCCCCACTGCCTCAAGAGTATACTTGGGATATTAATGCCTAGTCACTAAGTAGTTACAAGGATTAATAAACATATTTGTATTGCATATGTCAAAAGATCATGATTCTTAAACAGTAATTCCTTCTGAATACATCCCCACCCAGCATTTATAAACTAACATTCACTGAGCACTTGACATTGAGTGTCTTCTATTACTGATAAATGCCACCGATTATGTTGGGTCACCTAATAAGATTTCAAAAACACCAAAATAAGTATGGGTAATCTTATGATTTTGCATCTCCAAGAAACCTAGGAGATATGGTTGCACATGACAGGACCATTTAAAATAGTTTTATTGGCTATTCCACCACTGAATAAAGTTAATTGCATATGAATATACATTATGATCCTGGTTCCAGACTAGAGTAATACAAAATCAAATTTCATAAGTGAAATTTAAAAAAGAAATAAAAACCAGCAGAACTACTGAATATACAACTCTTTTTCCATTTTCTTACAGGGTAAGATGGTAATGGACAGGGAGGCCTGGCGTGCTGCAATTCATGGGGTCGCAAAGAGTCGGACACGATTGAGCGACTCAACTGAACTGAACTGAACTGTAGATGGGAATATGATTATTGAAATTTTTTTTGCAAAAAGCTTTTGATTTAGGTGAAAGTGTACATATTATTACAGTTTTGAAGGATGACAGGTACCTTTCAAGTGAATGATTTTGGGTGGAAGTATGAGAGAATCCGATTTCAGATCTTTCTGATCATAAGTAAACACTTATAAGTAAACAAGACCATAGATTGTCTCATACAGTGGAGTTGTAGGATTATTTACCAAGAAGCCTTAGAAGTCTAATGATAGAATATCTAGAAAAATATAGAGAAGATATTAGTAAGACTAGATAAAATAATTCAAAATAGCTTTGAGTGTATATGAGCAATCAATATATGAAAAAAGTATCACTGAAACTTCAGAAGTGCTGTAGTCTCATGTGGACTGTTTTGCAATTTAACTATTCCAAGAGGGTTCAGGGATGCCCCTACATGTCCATGAATTCTGCCTCCAGGAACCCTACCAGATTTGCAGAGTGATGGTCAGGGAAAATTTTCCTTGTGCTTCTGATACTGCAAGGAAATAGCAATCATTTTCATATATACCCAGAAAATTTTATCCTTCTCAGTAAGACCTTTAGTCGAAGGAAAACAGCCTCACTGAGGTTAGGCTGGGATTTCACCAGAGCCTAACTTACCTGAGGGAAGGGAAATACCCAGTAATAGCCCCCTCTAAACGTGCTGTCTCACTCAAGAGTGGGAATGGGAAGCACTTTTAAAGGTCACAGCGCAGGGGGCACAGGCTGATTTAGACACTGAGAACTACTCATAGGGCTTTAGGATACTTCCCCTACCTCATCTTACCACCACATCAGTAGGTCTCCTGTATAGCAACAAGGGGTTGGATGGCTAGAATTAGACATTGAAAAGTTTCCCAGGTGGCACAGTGGTAAAGAATCTGCTTGCAGTGAAGGAGACCTGAGTTTGATCCCTGAGTTGGGAAGATCCCCTGGAGAAGGGAATGCAATCCACTTTGTAAAATGTGTATTATTCTTGCCTGGAGGATTCCATGGACAAAAGAGTCTGGTGGGAAACAGTCCATGGGGTTGCAAAGTCCATGGGGTCAGACATGACTAAGCAACTAACACACACATATACATTGAAAGCCTTATTTAAGAAGACATCTCTAAGATAGTACAAATATGAAAAGGAAAACAAAAATAAAAATGCTAGAGGAAATTATAGCCTCTGATAACTACAGATAAAGCAAACAGTAAATGCAGCCTAACTTTTAGTCACCAAAAAAACATAAATCCACTCTCAGTTCAGTTTAGTTCAGTGGCTCATTTCTGCCTGACTCTTTGAGACCCCATGGACTGCAGCATGCCAGGCTTCCCTGTCAATCATCAAGTCCTGGAGCTAGCTCAAACTCATGTCCATCAAGTCAGTGATGCCATCCAACCATCTCATCCTCTGTCATCCCCTTCTCTCCAGCTTGTGTTTCTTCCATCCCAGTGTTTCTCATGATGTACTCTGCATATAAGTTAAATAAGCAGGGTAACAATACACAGCCTTGATGTATTCCTTTCCCAATTTGGAATCAATCTGTTGTTTCATGTCCAATTCTAACTGTTGCTTCTTGACCTGCATACAGATTTGTCAGGAGGCAGGTCAGGTGGTCTGGTGTTCCCTTCTCTTGAAGAATTTTTCACAGTTGTGATCCACACAGTCAAAGGTTTTTGACATAGTCAAACAAAGCAGAAGTAGATATTCTTCTGGATCTGTGTTGCTTTATCTAAGACCCAACAGATGTTGGCAGTTTGATTTTTGGTCCCTCTTCCTTTTATAAATCTAGCATGAACATCTGGAAGTTCATGGTCCATGTACTGTTGAAGCCTTGCTTGGAGAATTTTGGACATTATTCTGTTAGCATGTTAGATGAATGCAGTTGTGTGGCAATTTGAACATTTTTGGCATTGCCTTTCTTTGGGATTGAAGTGAAAACTGAAAATTTCTAGTCCTGTGGCCACTACTGAGTTTTCCAAATTTGCTGGCATATTGAGTGGGATACTTTAATAGCATTATCTTTCAGGACTTGAAATAGCTTAACTGGTATTCTATCACCTCCATTACCTTTGTTCATAATGATGCTTCCTAAGGCCCACTTGAATTCACATTCCAGAATGTCTGGCTCTAGGTGAGTGACCACACCATTGTGGTTATCTGGGTCATGAAGATCTTTTTTGCATGGTTTTTTGTGTATTCTTTCCACTTCTTAATATCTTCTGCTTCTGTTAAGTCCATACCATTTCTGTCTTTTGTCATGCCCATTTTTGCATGAAATGTGCCCTTGGTATCTCTAATTTTCTTGAAGAGATCTCTAGTCTTTCCCATTTTATTGTTTTCCTCTATTTCTTTGCATTGATCANAAGTCCATACCATTTCTGTCTTTTGTCATGCCCATTTTTGCATGAAATGTGCCCTTGGTATCTCTAATTTTCTTGAAGAGATCTCTAGTCTTTCCCATTTTATTGTTTTCCTCTATTTCTTTGCATTGATCACTGAGGAAGGCTTTCTTATCTTTTCTTGCTATTATTTGGAACTCTGAGTTCAGATGGGTATGTTTTCACTTTTCTCTGCCTTTAGCTTCTCTTCTTTTCTCAGCTATTTGTAAGCCCTCCTCAGCCATTTTGCCTTTTTGCATTTCCTTTTCTTGGGGATGGTCTTGACCACTGTCTCCTGTACAATGGCATGAACCACCGTCCATAGTTCTTCAGGCACTCTATCTATCAGATCTAACCCCTTGGATCTATTTCTCACTTCCACTGTATAATTGTAAGGGATTTGATTTAGGTCATACCTGAATGGTCTAGTGGTTTTCCCTACTTTCTTCAATTTAAGTCTGAATTTGGCAGTCATGATCTGAGCCACCGTCAGCTCCCAGTCTTGCTTTGCTGACTACAAAGAGCATCTCCATCTTTGGCTGCAAAGAATATAAGCAATTTAATTTCGGAGTTGACCATCTGGTAATGTCTATATGTATGTAGAGTCATCACTTGTGTTGTTGGAAGTGGGTGTTTGCTATGACCAGTGTGTTCTCTTGGCAAAACTCTCTGAGCCTTTGCCCTGATTCATTTTGTCCTCCACGGCCAAACTTGCCTGTTACTCCAGGTATCTCTTGACCTCCTACTTTTGAATTCTAGTTCCCTATGATAAAAAGGACATATTTTGGGGGAGTTAGTTCCAAATGGTCTTGTAGGTCATCACAGAACTTTTCAACTTCAGCTTCTTTGGCATTAGTGATTGGGGCATAGTCTTGGATTACTGTGATATTGAATGATTTGCTTTGGAAATGAACAGAGATCATTCTGTCATTTTTGAGGTTGCACCCAAGTACTGCATTTTGGACTCTTTTGTTGACTATGAGAGCTACTCCATTTGTTTTAAGGGATTCTTGCCCATAGTAGTAGATATACATGGTCTTCTGAATTACATTGGCCCATTCCAGTCCATTTTAGTTCACTGATTCTGGAAATGTCTATGTTCACTCTTGCCATCTCCTATTTGACCACTTCCNGTTGCACCCAAGTACTGCATTTTGGACTCTTTTGTTGACTATGAGAGCTACTCCATTTGTTTTAAGGGATTCTTGCCCATAGTAGTAGATATACATGGTCTTCTGAATTACATTGGCCCATTCCAGTCCATTTTAGTTCACTGATTCTGGAAATGTCTATGTTCACTCTTGCCATCTCCTATTTGACCACTTCCAATCTACCTTGATTCATGGACCTAACAATCCAGGTTCCTATGCAATATTTTTCTTTACAGCATAAGACTACTTCCCTCACTAGTCACATCCACAACTGGGTGTTACACTTTGGCTCCATCTCTCCTTTGTTTCTGGAGTTATTTCTCCACTCTTCTCCAGTAGTATATTGGGCACCTACAGACCTGGGAGTTCATCTTTCAGAGTCTTCTCTTTTTGCCTTTTCATACTGTTCTTGGGATTCTCAAGTCAAGAATACTGAAGTGACTTGCCATTCCCTTCTCCGGTGGAGCAAGTTTTGTCAGAACTCTCCACCATGACCTGTTCATCTTGGATGGCCCTACATGGCATGGCACATAGTTTCACTGAGTTAGACAAGGCTGTGTTTCATGTGATCAGTTTCGTTAGTTTTCTGTGATTGTGGTTTTCATTCTCTCTGCCCTCTGATAAATAAGGTTAAGAGGCTTATGGAAGCTTCTTGATGGGAGAGACTAGTCATGGGGAAATGATCTTGTTCTGATGGGTGGGGCATGCAATATATGCTATGCAATGGTATAATGGTAAAACAAAAAACACAGTGAAACAGAAATATGGAACCCTGGAAAAAACCTGAACGTTAGACAATAGATAGTCAAATCATTTGTGGTAAACCTATACTATAAAATATTGTGCAATTATTATGAGTTAGCACCATTCCATATTTTTTTGACCTGGATAGACATCAATAAGAGTTTTAAGTGAGAAAAGAGAGTTCCAATGTTTTATATATGACCTTCAGGTTTGTAACTATAAACATTGACAACAATCATCCCTGCAAACAAATGTGTGTAGATATTTCTGTATGAATATAGTGAAAGGAGTGGAGAACATACCACAGGCTAATAACAATGCCCATTTCAGAGGAAAAAGAGAACCATGACCTACTTGTGAGTAGTGGTAGGTGGGTGATAGTCACATTTATTAACACAGGTCTTCAGATGCTGAATCCATTGCATGTTTTTCTGCCTCTTCCACTAGGATAAACCAAGCAAAAAGTACATTCTTACCCCAATCAAGAATTTAAATTACCTATACCAATTGTTATCTAAAAGTAAAAACAAAAACTAATTACATTTTTTTCTGATATGTGGTAAGAGAAAGACAATACTTTATCTTTCTTCTGTTGATTGAGATGATTCTCAGATAGTTTAGATATTGNTTTCTGCCTCTTCCACTAGGATAAACCAAGCAAAAAGTACATTCTTACCCCAATCAAGAATTTAAATTACCTATACCAATTGTTATCTAAAAGTAAAAACAAAAACTAATTACATTTTTTTCTGATATGTGGTAAGAGAAAGACAATACTTTATCTTTCTTCTGTTGATTGAGATGATTCTCAGATAGTTTAGATATTGAAAATAACTTCATATTTTAAATATTTTATATTGAATAATATACATATAAAAAGATTATTTTTCACTTAGGTAAAATTTTCTCTTTTACTTTTTCACTGTGTCTGTAATAAAATGGTTTTCATTAAAAACAACGACCACACTGAAAAACCCCAAAGCATTTTATGAATAAAAAAAACTTTCAAGTATGTTTCCTCTGTTTGTAATGTTAAATGTTACTTTTCTACATAACACTTCCGTATAACACTTCTGTTGAAATTTGACGAGTTTCTGTTAAAATATAACTCTGTATTCACTCATTCATTCATTCAACAATTACTTGCTAAGTGTGTATTAAGTCCTAGCATCCCGCTTTTTCCTAGGTATATGATTCTGCCTGCATGGGGCTCACAATCAATCAGAGAAGACAGACTCTAAACCAGAATTCATATGAATTGTGTATTAAGATATTAGAAGCATTGGATGTCCTGACATTCATCATGAACTCAGATCTACAAACAACATTTTTAGAGAAAGAGAGTGAAGTTAAAGTGAAGGCCTGAAGGGTGAGTAGATAATAGCTAGAAAATAAGGTGACAGGGGGGAGGTTCCAGGCAAAACCAACCATACATGTGAAGGTCCGAAGGAGAAAGAGAACTAAGCAGCTCGGAGGAACCAGAGGTAGTCAGAATGCCTTGAATCTAGAGAACAAAGAGAAGAATGAAGATGGGTGAAGCCAAAGAGGAGGGTCCAGTGTGGAGGCTACATCAGATCTGTTAAGGACCTGGAACTTGAATGGCTATTTCCAAACTTGTTAATGGGGCTTCCCATGTGGCACATTAGTAAAGAATCCACCTGCCAATGCAGGAGATCCAAGACTCAGGTTTGATTCCTGAGTTGAAAAGATCCCCTGGAGAAGGAAATGGCAACCTACTCCAATATTCTTCCCTCGAAAATCACATGAACAGAGGACCTGGTGGGCTACAGGCCAGGCAGAGTCAGACACGACTGAGTGACTGAGCAAACTTGTTAATGGACTAATCAAATATGCCTATATGAAGGATGTTTCTTGGCTGCCTTCTTTGAAGTCTAATAGGTATGCTAACCAACAGACTTAGCCTTGACTTTTACATCTTGTATATGCTTGATATACTTTCACTGAGTTGAGTATTTCATGCATAATCTCCTTTGTTTTATATTTAGAGCCTGCCATCTTCCAAAAGATTTGGGACACAGTGCAGATAATAAAGTTATGGTAATATTTTTATTTTCTCAAAAGCTCTTACATTTCTAAAATCAGAAGACTTGCAATGAATGAATTCCTTACTTTCCCCTAAATAATGCTTATGGATTTCTATTCATTGTGAGTTCTCTGAGCCTGGGGATGATGCTTAGAATTAATAGATCTCATTTAGTAACAAAGGAATAAATGAATGAATGTTTTATTGAAGGTATAAGGTATAGAAGACTTGCATGTAATGGCAAGTATTAGATCAAGCACTGAGCAGCCTTGTAGTTGGGTGCATGACATAATCTGTTTGCAAAGGCCCTTGCAAACAAATAGGGGAGATCAGATGCCCCACAGACACATAAAAAGATTCATTCTATCACATATGTACCATAAACTGAAGGTTGAGCATGATAAGCCCTGTATAAGAGGAATAATGTATACAGTGCCTAATGCTAGACACAGTTTATTTTATTTTTCCTCAAATCAACCCAGTTTGTAAAAGTTCAGATGCTTTTCCAAACCAAATCCAAACTCTAAAGCTTTGGGGGTTTCTTAGTCATTGCTTATGTTACAGTTTTGAAAAATCACTGCAGGATGACTTAATTAATTGTCCTGTCTTTCAGTTTTCCATCGAAAGTAGATGAATACCTATGGATCTCACAAATCAATGAGCCCTGGAACTTCCTACAGATAGATTAGCACATCTGTAGTTTAAAGCCAGGTTGCGTTAGGAGGGAAAAATATATTCCTATGGGGAATGTTTAAGGGATCAATTCATAAGCAAAGAAAACATGCTATTCTCAGCAAGGAAACGATGTATTTTGCTTCTGTTGCTATGATTAATTACACACCACAACTCTGAGAATGTTTTTAAAGAGCCATAGTCAATCTTTTAAGACCCACAAGTTGACCTGCATTAAACGCTGAGGAGGAACTGTACACTAATTCTAAGCAGCTTTGGCTAACAAGCCTGTTGTGTGAGAAATTATGGATAATAAAAAAAACACACAGCCTTTGTATAACACTTAGAGTCAGCAAAGTTGCCCCACCTTTTGTGACTGATGCCACTAATGAATCACAGTTAAAACAGTCCAATCTCTTTCCAGAGAGTCCCACCAATTACACTGCAGTGAAAATGAGAATGAAATGGGCTTCAGTAAAATTTCAGGGTGGCTCGTATTCTTCCAGATTCCTCCTTCTAACCAACACAAGCACAAATGTGTTTCTAAGAAAAAAAGTACTCATTTTATGTCTCATATTTTTTTTTCTTTTTTATCTTGATGTGATGTGTAAGGCCTTGTTCAATCAGTTACACTTTGCATCAGTGACCAAAAAGAAAAAGGAAAAAAGCATGTTATTTCAAAGCCAGGACCTCTGTGCAATTTCTCTCTTTTCTCCTCTTACTATCTGACCCTTCTATCTTTCATTTTCCCTCCTCTGCTGAACTTTCCACTCCTAGGTAATGAGTCAGAGCCTCCAAGTGCCACACCTTGTCTTGAAGCAACTTGTCAATTTGTTGCACCAACTCCCTGGTCTTCACATTTTGCAAAATGAAGCTTCCTGGCCACATCTTCTCAGGGGAGTGTTCTCACTGTGACCTCCTACCTACTCTGCGTCACCTTATTTCATTTGTTCTTTATTATGCTTTACCTGCAAGAGTAGGAAGTGGGCCCTAAGTGCTGATTTTTCACCCCTCACCTCTGAACAACTTTCCCCTACCACACAAAGCTATGTTCTCCTACCTAGAACTATATAAATAATAGTCAATTTGGTTTCAATTTCAAGCAGATGAACCCTGCCTTTACACAGTGACCCCTGGCAATCATAAGAAATGAAGCATGTGCTCTGCCCACCCATTTGTGGAGAAAGGTTGGAGACACCTATTCCGTCAGTTTTTTTCCCCATCTTTCAAGCTCTGTTGGCACTGGTGCATTCCTAGCAATGACCTGGAATAGGACCTTGAAAAAATACAGAATCAATTCCCACTTGTCTCCTTCACAGACATCTGGATAAAGGGAAATTATTTGAAAACCCTGAAGTTGTACAACCTTACTACCATAAAGGCTTAAGGCTTCATTTCTGCTGCTTCAAACATTCCAAAATGGGGCAGTGTGGAGGCTGATAGAGAAGAAGGATTAGAAGAAGAAATATCCTGTGCTGTGGAATGTTGAAGTATTTTACATTTCTATTACCTGATATCTTAGCACAAGATCGTCAACAGCTTTTGGTTCTCTATAGATTTTTGCTGTATAATTTAAGGTATGGGTATGGTCCTTGATTTTTCAGAATTTAGGATCAAAGACAAAAGCACAGATGCATACAAATGCATAAAATACTCAAATTATCTGGTCTAATCTTAACGTGAGTCTGAGAGATTTAAAGAGTGCTAAGTTGTGAAGAAAAAAAATAGACACTGGCAAGGTTTCTATTAAAAATGTCATTTCTTCTTGCCTCACTGACCTTGCAAGACTATCTAGCATGTTCTTCCTTTTCCCTCTACTTATCCTTCAGGAATTATCTTGGCTCTTTCTCTTTTTAGGATTCTTTCTGTTCATGTATTTGATTTACAAGTCCCCTTTTCCAAAGGGCTACTTCTCAGTTGATATATTCATTCCTCAGTATTCCCGGGGAGTTGGTTCCAGAATATCCCCATGGATATCAAGATCCATGAATGCGCAAGTCTGTTATATAAAATGACTCAGTCAGTTGCCTATCTGTATCCACAAGTTATGCAGCCATATTTTCAACTTTGATCTGCATTTGCTCAGATTTTCTGGCTTGGAAACCAGGGATGTGAGTGTGTATGTACTAAGTTATTTCTGACTCTTTATAACCCCATAGACTGTAGACTGTCAGGTCCCTTTGTCCAGGGAATTTTCCAAGCAAGAATACTGGAGTGGGTTGCCATTTTCTAATACTTAGTGTCATTTGTAATATGAATGCAAAATTCTGTTGATTTCAAACTACAGACCTGAGAAACTTGAGGAAAAAAATGTTGTCTCATTCTTTCTTTTTCTTCTCTTTAATTGGGCAGTAACTAACACCCAAAAAAGATGTCCTTTTCATTATAGGGGACTGGAATGCAAAAGTAGGAAGTCAAGAAACACCTGGACTAACAGGCAAATTTGGCCTTGGAATATGGAATGAAGCAGGGCAAAGACTAACAGAGTTTTGCCAAGAAAATGCACTGGTCATAGCAAACATCCTCTTCCAACAACACAAGAGAAGGCTCTACACATGGACATCACCAGATGGTCAACACTGAAATCAGATTGATTATATTCTCTGCAGCCAAAGATGGAAAAGCTCTATACAGTCAACAAAAACAAGACCAGGAGCTGACTGTGGCTCAGATCATGAACTCCTTATTACCAAATTCAGACTTAAATTGAAGAAAGCAGGGAAAACCACTAGACCATTCAGGTATGACCTAAATCAAATCCCTTATGATTATACAGTGGAAGTGAGAAATAGATTTAAGGGCCTAGATCTGATAGACAGAGTTCCTGATGAACTATGGAATGAGGTTCGTGACATTGTACAGGAGACAGGGATCAAGACTATCCCCATGGAAAAGAAATGCAAAAAAAGCAAAATGGCTGTCTGAGGAAGCCTTACAAATAGCTGTGAAAAGAAGAGAAGCGAAAAGCCAAGGAGAAAAGGAAAGATATACACACCTGAATGCAGAGTCCCAAAGAATAGCAAGAAGAGATAAGAAAGCCTTCTTCAGGGATCA
>SJYX01010782.1:211357-227019 GCA_006410675.1 Oreotragus oreotragus
GAAGAGTTGACTAATTGGAAAAGGCTTTGATGCTGGGAGGGATTGGGGGCAGGAGAAGAAGGGGACGACCGAGGATGAGCTGGCCGGATGGCATCACTGACTCGATGGACGTGAGTCTGAGTGAACTCCGGGAGTTGGTGCTGGACAGGGAGGTCTGGCGTGCTGGGATTCATAGGGTCGCAAAGAGTCGGATACGACTGAGTGACTGAACTGAACTGAACTGAATCTTCCCATATGTACATTAATAAGTATTAGTTGAAAGTGCATCATGAAGACATGTAATTAGAACATGATACAGTAAATATTTAAGGCAAGCTCAGTTAAAGGTTAGAAGTAGGAACCAGTAGAGATTAAATGGAAATGGAGTTGGAAGAAGAATGCCACTTTGTCAGTGTTGAAACAGAGGTGACATCCTTCATAGGACTGCCATTTTACTTTTTATCACGTTAAAGAGTATCCTTAGTACAAAGATGAAAGTAAGAAATTTTGTCAAACTTGCTTTCTAATTATAATAACTTCAAAAACTGAAGTGAATAAAAGTTGTAAAATGAAGGGAAGCCAAGGAAAATGTGAAAAAAATAAATCTGAAATTATTCTTCCATGGAGAGTGTGGAGAAAAAGTCCATTTGCTATACATTAGTTTGTCAGTATTTTTTAATAAGTATTGGGAATGTAATTAGGCTGATGGGTTAAACACTCACCCTGGTAACAGGAGCATGGACAGGGCATAATATGGAGAAATTATACAACATATTTACCAAATGTAATGGGCTGATTCTATCACCATATTTGTAGACCATAATAAAATGTGTGCTTGACTAACAGGTATTTTACCTTAAAGTGCTTTTCTTAGTGTATTATAAACTTATTTTCTGACACTGGTTATTACTTATTTCTACAGCCTTTATTATAGAAGCAGTTAAAGAGTAACTTCCACTCTTAAAAAGGTTGATTTGTTTTGCTCCAGGAAGGAGTCTGCTGTGAAATGTTGAGACAAACTCTAGTTAAGGGCAGCTGCCAGGGAACGATAGAAATCATTCATTTCCTTTGCATGCTACCCATCCTTTTATTTGCTCATCTTTCTTACACTGTAAGTAATTGGTTACAAAGTCAATATTCTCACTTGCCTGTTTTCAGTGCTCTTTATTTAATTATTATTTTTTAATCCCCTCAATTCAAGAGCTAGCCAATGGTAGGCACAATCATGGATATCTACAGACAGGAGAGTAAAATAGGACACAGCATAGTTATTTTACCCATCTTAGAAGATTGGATAATTTCCTCTCATGCACTGAAAAGTTGGGTTAACTTATTTAATTGGTCATTGCTAAAACATTTACCTTATATAGACATACATTATGTGCTTAGAGAAATTCTTGAGTTAATAGATGAAAAGGCTTTTATTCTGCATACTTTAATATATTTTAAAATATTTTGGTTATTGAGGTTTCTTGTACTTAATCCAGTCTTTTACTTTTTCTTTCATGGGAGAAAAAAAGGGCAGGTCTAAATGCAAATTAACATTACTGTTTAAATATCACAGACCATTTTCTCTGAGCCCAGTTACAATAACTAGTAATTATAAAAATTGCTTGCCTTCGGCTTCCGGCTAAGCCAGTGCTAAACTTGTCCTTTTATTAGATCTGTCAGACTGAGTTAATTATCTTTATGATAATAGATGTGCCTTACCTCCAACAAAACAAATACACTTATAATTAGCTTTTTAGTTAGAATTTTAATTTATTTATAAAGAATGTTTGTTTTCCTTCTTTTTTGCTGCTTCGAAAGAGACAGGATGGGGGGGTGGGTCTTTCTGTTTATCAGGTTACCAGCCTGCCTACTAGTTTATAAAGGAAGAGAGAAAAAAAGAACTCATTGTGTTTAATCACCAAATTCAGTATTCTGTAGCACATCACGCCCCTTCCATGTTACATCAATTCAACTCCAAGGCATTTTATTTTATGTCACATACACAAAAAGGGACTCTTTTTATCTGCCTTCTTAACAAAATAGTGTTATGGAAGCTATTATATGGAAATACTAACAAGTATGAATTGAAAAGCTTCCTGTATCACAACATAGCTGCCTAAAAAATCAAATCATCTTATACTGTCCCCATATTTGTGTGGCTCTTGCTCCTCTTTCATCTATGCCCAGCATGTTTCAGAAGCTTGCACAAATGCCTGCAATGAGTTCTTGGAGGATGTCTATGCCAAAACAGAGCATAAAGGGAAAACATTCTTTTGTGTCACATCAAGCAAAGCTAGATTTTGTCCTTGGCTCTGCTACTTACAACCTGTGTGACTTGTGCGAGTTGTTTAACCTCTCTGAGCCTTGGTTTCCTCATCAGCATAATTAGAATAATGCCTAATTTAGCAGGGGATGTTGGGGGAATTAGAATATATATAGCAGTCTCAGCAGGGTGCCTGACAGAGTTTACAAGCTCAGTAAGGAATGGTTGCTCATATTGGTATTAGAGTTATAGAGGAGTGTAGATGTCTAGAGAATGGGAAATTAGTATTACAAACTAAATATCATTTCATAAGCTTTATTTTATATGGAGATATGTTTTCTGCTGGATTGTAAAAACAGGCATCCTGGATTATCTAGAAATTCACTCTAATGCAAATTAAATAATGAAAACACACTGCAAAGAAACAATTTCCTATAGTTGCCATGACGTCAGCCTGTTCTATGCTGGGAATGGACCGCCTTCTCCCTCAACCTTATTACAGCAGAACACAACTCATTTCTTTTTCTTTCTGTAAACTTACCAACTCACTCATTTCACTTTGAAATTTTCCATTGGTGGAAAGTTCCCCTCCAGCTACTTTTGATCTGCCAAATATAGAGATCTTTGTTAGGATAGCAAAGATTTTTATTCACTCAAAGTGGGTCCCAACGATTCCACGTCAGATTTATCCAGGGTAATGCTCATTCTATTTGCAAGCCATTAGTAGTGAGTGATCATTACCCTGATTGCTGGCCAGCAGAGTGATCCCAGGTGATAAACCAGTGCTTTGATCTTGTTGCCAGGTGCTCGAACATTGACAAGAAAGTATAGGTGGGATGTTAGAGAGACAGAGGGCAGTGGAGAGGCCCCTAAATTCTCTTAAGCCAAGCACCGGTGCCTACGTGCCAAGTGTGGACAGTAGCCTGCCAGGCCCCTCTGTCCATGGGATTCTCCAGGCAAGAATATATGTCCTCCTCCAGGAGTCTTCCTGACCCAGGGCTCAAACCCACCTCTCTTACTTCTCCTGCATTGGCAGGTGGTTCTTTACCATTAGCACCACCTGGGAAGCCCCTGAGCCCAGCATGCTGGTTCCTAATCCTTGACTGATTTGTTTCTACAGGTGCTTTAGGAGTTTGGGTATCAAGAAGCCAGATGTGCTAATTCAGAGACCAGAAAAGGTCTATGATATCAGATATCCAAGATTTTTGCACTCAGGTCCTTCTGCCATCTACATCATATTCTCATGAAACTAGATGAGTTTTTCTTGTAACTCAGAACCATAGAAACCACTCAAATTGCTCAATTTCATCCCATCATGAAATTGGGCTTCCTCAATAGCTCAGTGGGTAAAGAATACGCCTGCAATTCAGGAGACACGAGAGACATGGGTTTGATCTTTGGCTTGGGAGGATCCCCTGGAGAAGAAAATGGCAATCCACTCCAGTATTCTTGCTGGGAATTCTCATGGACAGAGGGGCCTGGTGGTTTACAGTCCAGTTTGTCTCAAAGGCAAAGAGTCGTACATGACTGAGCACACACTGGACTGGATCATGAAATTATATGGATTTTTTTTCTTACAATCAAAGGTCTCTTTTGTTTCTTATTTTCTCTAAATAGGAACATAGGTCTTTATTCCCAGGTCCTTAACTTGGTGTTGACATTATGACATTTGGGGGAACATTTCTATAATCCGTACTTTAGCCCTAAGTGCCTAGAACTGTTCATTCATTTATTCAACAGGTTTCTTTTTTCTTTTTTTGTCAATTCAGTGTGCTGGTTATAGGGTGTATAGCAGTAAAACGTTGCACACTTTCTGTGTTCTCTCTCTGTATCCCTACCCTTGCTTGTTTTTGAAAAGGATGAACTGTGACATAAATACCATCCAGTAGCAACAACAACAGCATGGTGGATGCACACTTGGCAGTAATCCTGAGAGAAAGAATATTTGAGTTTTAGCTAATGACATTAGAAGAAAATTTTATCACACAGATGCTGGATAATTGGAATTTGGGATGTTGTCAGTAACTTCAGCATTTTTTAATTAACAAAACCATTTATAAAACAATATAAATATTTTAGTAGCAAAGAAACCAAAGATAGGTGCTTAGTAAAGATACCTAAATTTTATATTATCCTGAAAATGTATACATATATCATCTACTCAATTCAAAACATACTAATTAGGATGTGACTATATATCAGGCACTTCTAGTCACTGGGTATTATTAGTGAGCAAGGAATTACTGAACAAAGCTGCTGTATCATCTCATAGCCTTTTATTATATCTGTATATAGGATGGTTTAATACAAAAATGTGAAAGTGAAAAGTGAAAGTGAAAGTCACTCAGCTGTGTCCAACTCTTTGTGACCCCATGGACTGTACAGTCCCTGGAATTCTCCAGGCCAGAATACTGGAGTGGGTAGCTTTACCTTCTCCAGGGGATCTTCCCAACCCAGGGATTGAACCCAGGTCTCCCCCACTGCAGGAGGATTCCTTACCAGCTGAGCCACAAGGGAAGTCCGAGAATACTGGAGTATACAAAAAAAGCCCTCTCAAACCAGACCAACTTGTCAGATTAATCAGCCTCTCCGTTCCTCTTTTAAAACACAGACCACTGCCCTCAGCACACTGAATGCTTACAATTGGTTGATAAAACCAATTGTGTGTATTTCTAAAAAATTTTCGTGTGCTTCTTGTGCTTTTTAGTATAACTATGTGAGTTAATTAAATTGGTAAACCAATTACACATGAGTGTAAAAAAGAACTGTAGATTCTCTAAAGCTAATTGAAATGCTTTAAAGACTTGAGGATGAGTCACTAAAATACACTTGGCATTGAAATCACGATGTGTACAATAAATGCTTATGCACCATCACATGTATCTGGTGATGGGGGTGCCCTCTAGATACCTATGATGGCTAGGTCTATGGACTACTAAGGTCTGGAAGGTAGAGTGTAGATCTTAGGGAGCTTGAAATATGGAAGCCTTCTTCAAGTAATTTTGATGAATATCCTAAAAAAATGAAAAGTAATAATTCACATTCTCAGTTTCACAAGAAATTAAAAATGTCTTCATTTATCCCTCATGAATTAATTCATGAATTAAATATTTTGGTGAAAAGAATTTTTTAATAGCTGCTAGAAAGACTAAGTGAAGGAAATGCAGCTGAATGTAAAAAGGCCAATCTTGCCTTCCTTTTCTTTCTTTTGTGTAAATCATTTGGGGCTTTTCTTTGCTACTGCTGTGCTCCAATAAGCCAATCTGATCTCCAAGTCATTATTACCTTTTTTGCCTGAATGGCAGGGCTACATACAAATAGAACTTGTAGTGTAATTCTACACTTGTATTAACTCTCATTCCTCTCCACTTTATTTAAAAGTAATGGTGCAGAGAGGTCCAAAAATAATATTAGACTCTAGTAGCTTGCTGGCAAGACCATTCATTTCTTTGTGTCCTGCATTTCCTTAGCTGTCAGTCCCATGGGCTTAAACAGAGACTCAAGTTCTGGCAGCTAGTTTCACTACTGATGCATTTTAGAGATTCATTAGATAGAGGTGGGGGATGGTCTTCCATGTACTTTTAACAAGTCCCATCTCCTGGTGTCTACAGTTTCTTTCTCAAAGCTAGGTCTAACATCCTCTCTTTGTCTCCTTTACATTTTCTGGCCACTGCTTTTTCCTGTTATGTCATTTCCTGAAGGGCACTGTTGAGGCACTTTGCAAATTTGTGGGACAACTTGCTCATCTTCTGGAGACCTCATTAACAGAAGCTGTGTTCCAGGCAGTGTTAGGGAGAAAACTGTCTTCCCCTTTTAATTCCAGGTATACTTTGTTATGTTGGTATCCATTCAGAGCTTTTTGTGCCCCTAGGAAAGTTCAGAATTGATACCAACCCTTTTGGTTTACAGTTTTAGTACCTGCCTCTCCACAAATTTCTTAGAGAAGTGTGATAAGATGAACACGAGACACATTTAAGTAAAATCCATGCACCACACATTACTTCCTTGTAGAAAATGCCTCCTATCTGAGCAATGATTATCTACTTGACTCTCTTTCCATGAGCTAAGCATAACATGGACCTACAAAGTCTAACACAGTAGAAAAATGCTTGAGCCAGGCTGGGAGGAGGCACTAGCAGAGAAAGAAATCCCTCTCTCTATTTAAAGGGAGTATCCTTCAATTTGAGCCAATTGTCATGCTAGGATGTGAGCCAAATATAATCAGATCTAAATTTTTTGGTAAAGCTCAAATCCAGACTTTTATGTGTACTTGCTTGATTTTTGAATCTTGGCAACTAATTCAAAAGTATTAAAAGTCCTGGCTAAGCACAATGCAGCTCCACTTAGTTCCTAAGTACCTAGTAAATGATGTCTGACTTAGATCATTATTTCTTAAGCATTTCCACCCCAAATCCCTTACAGAAGCATGGAAGTTTTCTCCTGGGAGACTATGAAGTGATCACCCCTCTAGTTTTTCTATTTGGGTACAGTTGTTTTACAATGTTGCATTAATTTCTGCTGTACAACAACATTAATCAAACATATGTATACATATATCCCCTCTCTCTTGAGCCTCCTTTCCACCCCTTCATCCCACTTGTCTAGGTCAGTCTAGGTCACCACAGAGCACCTAACTGAGCTCCCTGTACCATACAATGTGTTCCCACTAGCCATCAGTTTTATACATGGAAGTGTATATATGTCAATCCATTATCCTGATTCATCCCACCTCCTTTTCCCCAGCCATGTCCACATGTCTGCTATCTACATCTGCGTCTCCACTGCTGCTCTGTAGTAGGTTCATCTGTACCATTTTTCTAGCTTCCACATGTATGCACTAGTAAAATGATGCCTCAGGATTCTATAGTTTATCTCATGATCTCACACATACACCCTATAAAGGTCTTTACTCAGTTTTCTTTTAGGAGACTCTTTACTTCTCTATAAACTAAATTTCTTCAACTGGCCAACATAACCACTCATAAAAACATGATCATGCCCAAGGTCTTACATTAGTAAGATTAGCTTAGGGTTAAGCTAGAAGTTAATACGTTCAATAAATATGTGTGAAACAACTTTTTGGTGCAAATAAGAAAATTTAGTTTGCAAATCTATCCCTTAAGGATTCTTTGGCCTGGTAGAATATGTAAAGGCTTCCCTGGTGGCTCTGTGGTAAACAATCCGTCTCCCAGTGTAGGGGACATGGGTTCGATCCCAGAAGAGAAAATGGCAACCCATTCCAGTATCCTTGCCTAGGAAATCTCATGGACGTGGGGGCCTGGCAGGCTACCGTCCATGGAGTCCCCAAAAAAGTAGGACACAGCTAAGTGACTAAACAGCAACAGCAAGATTATTAAGGAGGTATGGCTAAAAAGAGGGAAATTAAACTTTATCTCGTGCCTAGTATGCAACCGGTACTTTGTCATTTCATTTAATTCCAGAAACTGTCTTATAAAATAGGTAAGATGAAGCCCATTTGAAAGATAAGAAAGCTAAGTGCTAAGAATATTCAGCTAGTATCGGACAGTATAATTGGAAGCCCATACTTCCAGGGTTCAAAATCTGCCACTTAAATGTTAAGTACACATATATCTGGGCTTTCCTGGTGACTCAGATGGTAAAGAATCCGCCTGCAATCCTGGAGACCTGGGTTAGATCCCTGGGTTGGGAAGATCCCCTGGAGAAGGGAAAGGCTACCTGCTCCAGGATTCTTGCCTGGAGAATTCCATGGACAGAGGAGATTGGAGAGCTACAGTCCATGGGGTCACAGAGAGTTAAACACAATTGAGTGACTAATATACACACAAACCACAGAGGCTAATCCTTGACTGTGACTCCTTGACCCCAGGGCTGAAGTCTGTGTGCCTTAGAAACAGCATATGTATCTAATCCGATGTCCTTCAGCATTTCTACAATCTATCTATAAATAGATATAGATTAATACAGATACAGATAGTAAAGATATATATATGCATAAATATAGATAAACATGTGTCTTAAATATACCTATTATACTTATAAGTATTGTTATTGTATAATAATACACACACACCTATAGGATATATATCTGTATAGCTATCTATCTGTATATATACCTATCACATATCCATTTGATTTGATGTCCTTCAGGCAGATGCAGAAAGGAATAAGTACAACTTGGATAAATCACAAGAGAACTCTTTCTTTTCCTCTTTGTCTCCCTTCCTTCCTTTATTCCTATTTTGGGTTGGGGATTTTTGAGAAAGTACATTCACTAAATATATGTAGCTTGATGATCATGGGCAGCAATATTTACTTCAAATAAAACTTTTGCATTTGTTGCAGTAAACTGTGACTTTACAAAATTCAGGTTTAAAAGCATTTTTATCAAATTCCAATTCTATGCTCTGTAGGATGACTTCAGCACTCACATTAACTTCACGTTATCAGCTTGCGAGTCCTTAAAATGAAAGTATCCATATTTTCGGTCAACTTAGACAATGTCTTCATATCTGGGTTTGTTTCCACATAGTGATAAATGTGTAGTCAAAGTGTCATTGCAAGTATCAGGTTTTCTAAAAGCAATGATAATGCTTGATGCATTCTGAGTTCAATGAATTAGGTTTAGAGATTTTGATTTATGTTATTGTGGCTCTTTTTATATTTCTAGTGAGAAAGACATTTCCAACAGATGTTTTGCTAACTTTCTATGTGCCTCTCAGGTACAAATAGCTCCTATAAATTAACCAGGTAACAAAGTAGATGCTGAAGATATATAATCCCCAACAAATATTACAGTTATTCTTTTTGTTCCCATGTCTTCCTCTAAGTCTCAGTGCAGTTAAGATTTTAGGAAATCTTTGGTCATCATGGGCTCTTGCATAAAATTTCCAGCCCACTTTTGTTTACCAGGAGAATATCATTCATTTGTGTTTTTGCATCTAAGTAAGAGAAGACAAAACACGACCTGGGAAGAACCCCTTAAAATCTGATTTCAGAGATTACAGGGTTTAAGACTCATCATTTCTCCTTCCCTCCATGTCACAAAAATAGAGACTAGAGACAAGGATCACTAGCTAAATGTGACAAGATATTAGCTTTGCTAATGGCTAATCAGGTGCCCAATTGTCCTCCAGCTACAGGGCTTCTGATAAAGTGTGTTGGAGAATGTAGCTTAAAGCTAAAACCTAATGAAAACTTTTCATTTTCATTTCAAAATAAGGCCTGTGAGGAGAGCTGGGTCAGCAAAACACACTCTGATGACACAAAACCAGCTTTCTGAAGGAGCTTAGCCTTGCCACACACATGACTACCCGAGAATGAGAGGGAAAGAAAGGAGGAAGGGCAGGTCTCCTTTAGAGCACTTATCTCAGGGGAACAGAGAGGAGAGAGGGAAAGATCATGGCCCAGAAGTGTAAGCAGTGCCAAGAGAGCAAAAGCCCGTGCCCAGCATGAGCAGTGATCTGTGCCCTCACAGCGACCTTGCTCATGAGGAAAAGTGTAGTCTTACCAACGCTGGGTTCTCATGAATCTAAGTTAGCCATTCCCCTCTGTGGGGGAAGCAAGAATAAGAGTGATGTGACATGTGATGCGACTGACATGTGATGTGAAGAGTTACAGGGTGACACGCACACTGCCACACACGCGTTTGTGTATTACTGTAGGATCCTTTCTTAGAAAGCCTTACAACCCTTTGTTTTCAAGGATGATGAAAATTAGGAGGAAAAAGGTGATAGAAGAGAGTGAGGTCACTCAGTTCCTGTGACTTTTAAAGGTTTATTCTATGTGTAGGGCACTGGGACTGGGACAGACAGACTGAAAAATATGCCTCAAGGTTCCATTGACTAAATGTACCTAAATCCAGGGTTTCACAAGGCTTTACTTTCATGGGGCAGCTCATGGCGCCTTTATCCCCACCTGCTGGTCAGTCTCCCTGGTCCTCTCCAGCTCTACTTTGGCCGCTGCCGTCTCAAGGCTGTGAAACATAGAACTTGGAAGGAAATCGAGGACTCTCTATTGTCAGTGACTGATGAGTTGGGAAGGATTTGGGGAAAGGGAAGGTCCCAAATTCTGCCACAGGGAGAGCCATTCTCTGAGGAGAACTGACTCATTTGCTTATTCAACCAACATTTATCAAGTAGAGTATAGTGATACTCAGGGGTCTGCAGAGGCCAGTTTGTGAAACGCTGCAATAAAAGTTCAGGGCTGTCATTTCAGTTGTTCCCCTGATACCAATGTTGCTGAAAACAGACTCAAATGTGAGTCTTTGAAACATTATACTAGCAATCATCAAGGATATGTTCTTATTTATATTTAATATCATCATTGAAACCAAAAATTTACAGATATCACGTGGATCTAGAAAAATTTATCTTAAGAATCTCAAAGACTTTCTTCTGCAGTTGAGAAATGCTAGCATAGAGGGAAATAAATAGTTTTGAGATTAAAATAGATCAGAATTTTCATCCTGGCTCTGAAATTTATGTTTTATTTTAGTCAGATTAGATGACTTGACATATTTCTATATAAAAATGAGAATAATATTGCCTACATAATGGAGTTTTTAGGAGGAAGACAGAGTATGAGATATATATATATATCACAGTATTTTATACATAGTAAACTCCTTACCAATATGGATTTTTTTTTTTTTCTTGCATTATCCCCCTTCATTCCAATTGTGTGTAAGGAGGCATCTGAGGAGATGCAGTGATGAATTAAATATTATACTCAAGAAGATCTCAGACTGGTGAGACAATAGACATTTAAATGTGCTTATAATACATTGTGAAATATATCATACTAGAATATATTTCAAAAATAAATGAGATATAGAGGATGATTTTTTCCTGATGCACCTAAAAGAAACTGAAAATTGTTTCCCAAGGAGCATATTCCTGGTGAATATTCAGTTAATGATAATAGTGATGATGATGATGTTGATGATGATGATAAAAATGAAGTTTATGATTATGTTGACAATAATGATGGAGATAGTTTACATTTATTGCATATTTGCTGTGTTGTAGGAACTCAATTTGCATATATTACTTGATCCTCACAACACTCTCGTGAGGGAGAGATATAATTTCTGTATTGTAGAAAATCACAAGGTGACACAGGTAGCATGGGGAAAAGCTGGGACTTGACCCAGTTCTGTCTGATTAAAAAACTCAAAGCCTTAACCACCATAACGCATGCTCTTTACATGAATTAATTACTGAATGGTAATTAGGTTCTATATGAACTGGAGTTCATTTGAATTTAAATAGGCTTCTGTGGGTATATTGAGCACCTTTCCCAACTCTATCCCTTTTACCAGTTGCTTGGATTTAGCACCCGGAATGGGATTTAGGGAAATAACACTCCAACACTCAGTACACGTTCTTCAGGAGGGGTGCACTTAACCAGAGATCCTAACTATGGCACACATGGCACACCCAGAGCAAGGGAGAGTATTACCTGCTCTGGGCACAGTGAGTGGTTCATGGAGGGACAAGCATATGGCTCAACTCAAGAAGCAAACCCCATCAGAACCAATCCCAGAGGTTTCCTCTGTGAGATAGTAAACAGGAGTCATTCCTGTTACCTTAGAATGGGACCTGAGAGATTACAAAATTGGAGATACTGCAGCTGTATTACTACCACAAAGAGACTAAAAATGAAGCTAGTAGATTGGAGAAAGCAAGAACCAGCAGAGATCAAATCTCCAGAACATCATCTCCAGCCTGCAATTTCAGTTATCTGAACCAATGTATTTTATGCTTATTTCTCTCACAGATGGAGGACTCCTGAATGGTGAAGTAGGCTTGCCTTGATGTCTAGTAAAAATATTTTTAATTATTATATATATCCTATATAAGATATATAAATATATTTTATATTGTATGTGGCTATATATGCATGCACAATATTATGACAACCTTTTTGTAATATAGGCTGAAGTGGTTGCAGATTATCAAGGCCATTATCACATCATCTCCATCTCCATCTTTACATCCCAGAGATAATCATGTACTTAAATTTTATCTTAAACTAGACCATGTTTTAATAATATTAAAATGCTATAATATTTTTAAAAATGTTTTTGTTATGGATTATATGAATAGTCTACAGAATTTATTTTCACAGTTCTATAGTATTCCATTGTATGAATAGACTGCAATTTATTTACCATTCCATTGTTAGTGACCTGGAATGCGTCTAGGTATGGGCTATTAACAATGGGCTTTATCAGTGTTCTTGAACACGGCCTCTGGTGCAAATGAGTAAGAATTTTCCCATATATACCTAGAGGAAGCATTTTAGGACTATAAAATACAAACATCTTCAACATTACTAAAAATATCAGTTTTTTATTTTTTCCAAAATATACTGGCTGTGGTAGTATTACTTCCACCAAGAGTGTGTGAGATCACCCATTACTTTGTATCTTGCATATCTGGTGAATTGTCAAAATTTATAAATTTTTGTCCAGTCTGTACATTGGAGAAGGAAATGGCAACCCACTCCAATATTCTTGCCTGGAGAATCCCATGGACAGAGAACCTGGAGGGCTACAGTAGATGGGGTTGCAAAGAGTCAGACACAGCTGAGGTGACTTATGATGTTCAGATTGTAAAATGATATTTATTGAATTTTTATTATTTCTCTAATTATGTATCTTCTAATATAGTTATTTACCCTGCATATTTCATTGTTTGTTAAGTCTTTGTTCATGCATCTTATCCATTTTTCTATTGGATTGTTTGTCTTTTAATTATCAATTTATAGGATTTTTATTACATTCTAGTCCTTTGTACTTGCATGCATGCATGCTCAGTCACTTCGGTCATGTCCAGCTCTTTGGAACCCTATGGACTGTAACCCGACAGGCTCCTCTGTCCATGGGGATTCTCCAGGCAAGAATACTGAAGTGGGTTGCCATGCCCTCCTCCAGGGNTCATGTCCAGCTCTTTGGAACCCTATGGACTGTAACCCGACAGGCTCCTCTGTCCATGGGGATTCTCCAGGCAAGAATACTGAAGTGGGTTGCCATGCCCTCCTCCAGGGGATCTTTCCGACTCAGGGATGGAACCAGCTGGCTCATGAATCTTCAGCCAATTTATGATTTATCTTTGACCTCTTAAGGTTGTTGCACAGTCAATAAATTGTGTCTGACTCTCTGTGACCCCATGAACTGCAGCACACCAGTGCTGTTCTTCACTATCTCAAGGAATTTGCTAAAATTCATATCCCTGGAGTCAGTGATGCTATCTAACCATCTAATCCTCTGCCACTCCCTTCTCCATTGCCTTTAATCTTTCCCATCATTAGAGTCTTTTCCTGTGAGTCAGTTTTTCACATCAGGTTGTCAAAACATCAGTGCTTCAGCTTCAGTCCTAACAATGAATATTCAGGGTTGATTTCCTTTAGGATCAACTGGTTTGATCTCCTTACAGTCCAAGGGGCTGTCAAGAGTCTGCTCCAGCACCACAATTTGAAAGCATTAATTCTTTGGTGCTCAGCCTTCTTTATGGTTCAACTCTCACATCTGCACATGACTACTGGAAAAACCATAGCTTTGACTATATGAACGTTTATGGGCAAAGTGATGTCTCTACTTTTTAATACACTGTCTAAGTTTGTCATAGCTTTTCTTCCACAGAACAAATATCTTTTAATTTAATGGCTGCATTCACCATCTGCAGTGATTTTGGAGCTCAAGATAATAAGATCTATAACTGCTTCCACTTCTTCCCCTTTTATTTGTCATAAAGTGATGGAACCTAATGCCATGATCTTAGTTTTTTAACATTGAGTTTCAAGCCAGCTTTTCCACTCTCATATTTCACCCTCATGAAGAGATTCTTTAGTTTCTCTTCACTTCCTGCCATTAGAGTGGTATTAACTGCATATCTGAGATTGCTGATGTTTCTCTGCTGATATTTCTCCTGGCAATCTTGATTCCAACTTGTGATTCATTCAACCCAGGATTTTGCAAGATGTGAAAGTGATGGGATCCTCCAGGCCAGAATACTGGAGTGGGTAGCTGTTCTCTTCTCCACAGGATCTTCCCAGATTGAACCAAGGTCTCCCACATTGCAGGCAGATTCTTTACCAGCTAAGCCACCAGGGAAGCCTTTGCATTATGTACTCTGAATATAATTAAAATAAGCACAGTGACAATATACAGCTTCCTAATGGTACTTTTTGATAACCAGAAGTTTAAAAATTATTAATATTTACCTCATTAATTCTTCATTTATATGTAATATATTATATGTATATTAAAAATTCTGCTCTACACCAAATTATGAAGATAAATTTTTAGATTTTATTCTAAAGGTTTAAAAATGTACCTTTAAAATTTGTCTCCTAAACCAAAGAAAGTGTTTGAGGTAGAGATATAATGGCATTTTTTCCATATAAATACCAATTGCCTCAGCAGATTTTTTGACAAGTCCACTATTTTCTCAATGCTCTGAAATGTTCAGTTCAGTTCAGTTCAATCGCTCAGTCATGTCTGACTCTTTTCAACCCCATGGACTACAGTATGCTAGGCCTCCCTGTCCATCACCAACTCCCAGAGTTTACTCAAACTCATGTCCATTGAGTAGGTGATGTCATCCAACCATCTTATCCTCTGTTGTCTCCTTCTCCTCTGGCCTTCAATCTTTCCCAGCATCAGGGTCTTTTCCAATGAATCAGTCAGCATTAGTCCTTCCAATGAATATTCACTATTGATTTCCTTAAGGATAGACTGGTTGGATCTCCATGCTGTCTAAGGCACTCTCCAGAGTCTTCTCTAACATCACAGTTCAAAAGCAACAGTTCTTTGGTGCTCAGCTTTCTTTATGGTCCAACTCTCACATCCATACATGACTACTGGAAAAACCATGGCTTTGACCTAGACGGACCTTTGTTGGCAAAGTAATGTCTCTGTTTTTTAATATGCTATCTAGGTTGGTCATAACTTTTCTTCCAAGGAGCAATCATTTGCAGTCATCATCTGTGGTGATTTTGGAGCCCCCCCCCAAATAAAGTCTGTTGCTGTTTCCACTGTTTCCCCATCTATTTGCCATGAAATGATGTTACCAGATGCCATGATCTTAGTTTTCTGAATGTTGAATTTTAAGCCAACTTTTTCACTCTCCTCTTTCACTTTCATCAAGAGGCTTTTTAGTTCTTCTTTGCTTTCTGCCATAAGTATGGTGCATTTTTGTATCTGAGGTTATTGATATTTCTCCCGGCAATCTTGATTCCAGCTTGTGCTTCATCCAGTCCAGCATTTCTCATGATGTGCTCCGCATATAAATTGAATAAGCAGGGTGACAATATAAAGTCTTGACATGCTCCTTTCCCAATTTGGAACCAGACTGTTGTTCCATGTCCAATTCTAACTGTTGCTTCTTGACTTACACACAGATTTCTCAGGAAGCAGGTCAGGTGGTCTGGTATTCCCATCTCT
>SJYX01010782.1:227844-240755 GCA_006410675.1 Oreotragus oreotragus
GACTGAACTGAACTGAACTGATGGGTCTATTTTTGAATTTCCTATTCTATTCCATTATTTTCTTTGTCTCAATATTGGCCTATAAATATTATATTTTTATAAAAAGTCTTCATGTGTATATATATATAAGTCCCCTCAACTGATTCTTCTTCAGGAATATCCTCTAATGTTGGATCTTTTTCATTCTCAATAATTTTTATAATCAGTTTATTTAATTCATGTAAAAAAATCTTGAAAATTTTACTAAAGTTAAATTCCATTTATACCTTAATTTGGAAAGAGTTAACATTTTAAAAATGTTGGGATGTATATCCATGAATATGGCATACCTCTCCATTATCTAAGTCTTCATATCTAATAGTAAATTCTGAAATTTCCCCACATAAAGGTCATTTTATCTTTTACTAATTTTATTCCTTTGTACCATCTATTTTTATCATAGTAAAATTACATTTTTTATCTCTTGTGTCATAGAAATGAAATGTAGATTTCATACTTAATCTTGTTTCTAGCAACTATAATACAATATCTTTAATTTTAAGAAATTGCTAGTGTTTCACATTTGTTTTCTGTGTAATCTTATTAATTGTGAATTATAACATTATTGTCTATTATCTTTAAACACTTAAACTACTTTTTTTTTTTCAATGTCTTATGACTATGAGCTCAGCAAATGATGAAAAGGAGAGTAAATAATGTAAAGAACAATTACTTCCTCATTCTCTCCTTGTTTCTGAATTTGAAGGGAATAAATGTACTCATATCATTATATATGATTGCACTGTAGGTGTTGGTTAGATAATCATCATCTTTTTAAGATGTGGCTTATTAAAACTTTTTATCATGGATGTGGATTAAATTCTACCCACTATAATTTATGTCTCTATTCCCATGTTCATTTCAGTTCAGTCGCTCAGTCGTGTCTGACTCTTTGCAACCCCATGAATTGCAGCACGCCAGGCCTCCCTTATGAGCTCAGCAAATGATGAAAAGGAGAGTAAATAATGTAAAGAACAATTACCTTCTCATTCTCTCCTTGTTTCTGAATTTGAAGGGAATAAATGTAATCATATCATTATATATGATTGCACTGTAGGTTTTGGTTAGACAATCATCTTTTTAAGATGTGGCTTATTAAAACTTTTTATCATGGATGTGGATTAAATTCTACCTACTATAATTTATGTCTCTATTCCCATGTTCAGTTCAGTTCAGTCACTCAGTCGTGTCCGACTCTTTGCGACCCCATGAATCGCAGCACACCAGGCTTCCCTGTCCATCACCAACTCCTGGAGTTCACTCAGCCTCGCGTCCATCAAGTCAGTGATGCCATCCAGCCATCTCATCCTTGGTCGTCCCCTTCTCTGCCTGCTCCCAATCGCTCCCAGCATCAGAGTCTTTTCCAATGAGTCAACTCTTCGCATGAAGTGGCCAAAGTACTGGAGTTTCAGCCTTAGCATCATTCCTTCCAAAGAAATCCCAGGGTGTTCACTCAGCCTCGCGTCCATCAAGTCAGTGATGCCATCCAGCCATCTCATCCTTGGTCGTCCCCTTCTCTGCCTGCTCCCAATCGCTCCCAGCATCAGAGTCTTTTCCAATGAGTCAACTCTTCGCATGAAGTGGCCAAAGTACTGGAGTTTCAGCCTTAGCATCATTCCTTCCAAAGAAATCCCAGGGCTGATCTCCCTCAGAATGGACTGGTTGGATCTCCTTGAAGTCCAAGGGACTCTCAAGAGTCTTCTCCAACACCACAGTTCAAAAGCATCAATTCTTTGGTGCTCAGCCTTCTTCACAGTCCAAGTTTCACATCCATACATGACCACTGGAAAAACCATAGCCTTGACTAGATCATGTTAGTATAGCTTTTTTTTCATCTTTGATATGCTAATAGGATGAATTATATTAAGAGCTTTCCTAAAATTAAATGATCCTAGCATTCCTGAGATGAATACTGATGGATTATTTTGTCAGTGTACAATTTTAAGATTTTTGTAGGTGTAACCATGATTAATATCAGCCTATAATATTCCTCTGCAGTGCTACCTCTTGTCAGTCTTGTTTTAATATAAAGGTAATGTTGGCTTCATAAAATGTAATGAATTATTTCCCTGCCTCTTCTATTTTCATTAAAAAAAAAAAACTTGAATGATTCTGGAATCAACTATTTCTGGAATGTTTAGCTGAACTTGCTTATAAAATTTTGGAGATTTTTTTTATTCTCTAATAGAGGATTTTAACTACTGGTGTGTTTTTAAAATGGTAGTAGAATAATTATTTCTACTACCCTCCAGAGAGTTTGGTGAATCCTGCTTTGCTAGGAAACTGTAAATTTAATGTAAACTCTCAAATTTGCTGTCATGACTTTTAATTGTACATTTTTTTTGTCTCTTAAGTCTTGAATGTGTTATTTAAGCTATATTCCCTTTTTACATTCCAGCAATGGTTTATTCAGTTTTTCTTCTCTCCTTTTCTGGTCAACTGTTAAGCAAGTTTACCCACTTTATCAGCCTTTTCCAATAATGTAAATTAACCATGTAAAGTCTCATTATTTTATCCCTTATATTTATTAAATTCATTTAGTTTAATATTTGCTGAGTTTATTATAGTGCTCCTCATCTAATTTCTAATAAACATTTAGCTTATTCCAGTATAAACATTTGAGTTAATATCTTTAAATGTAGCCTTCAATTTATCAGCCTTTTCAAATAATGTAAATTAGCCGTGTAAAGTCTCATTATTTTATCCCTTATATTTATTAAATTCATTTAGTTTAATATTTGCTGAGTTTATTATAGTGCTCCTCATCTAATTTCTAATAAACATTTAGCTTTTTCCAGTATAAACATTTGAGTTAATATCTTTAAATGTAGCCTTCAATTATTGATGTGTAGCATTTTAATTATCAATCAATTCTTAGAATTTTTGCATTTCCATTTTTATATTTTTCTCTGACCCATGAGTTATTTGGGAATGTGTAACTTTCAATTTCTAATTTTATTATCACTTTAAAGTTAAATTTTATTATTAATTTCTCACCTAATTGCACTGTGGTCTTAAAATATGCTCTGAATTATAATGACTGAGGTTTGCTGAGACATGCATAATTCATGGCCCAGTAACTAGACAAACACCCTTACTGGGTGTTGGGAGCTGAGTTGTTTATATGTTTAGCTGATCAAATTGTACAAATTCTTTGTAATTTTTTTCTATATTTATTGAGGTATACTTAATATTAAAAAATTACACATATTTAATATATACATATTGAGTTTGGGCATATGCATACTCTCACAATACCATCACCAAAATCAAAGTATTAAGCACATTCATCACCTCGAAAAGATTTCCTGTGTCTCCTTCCTTTTTGTATTAAAACTATTTTTATGGCAGTTTTAGGATCACAACAAAATTGAGAGGAAGATATATAGAGAAATGCTGTATCCCATATGCTCTGTGACATCACATAACTATAGCCTTTTCCATTATCAACATCCCCACCTGAGCGATACATTTGTTACAATTGATAAACTTATGGTTACATATCATAGTCATTCAAAATCTATAATTTACATTATGGCTTATTCTATGGGTTTAGAAAAATGTGTAACGACATATATCCATCATAAGGAGTCATACAGAGTATTTTTGCTGCTCTTAAAATCCTCCCAGAGCTTCACTGGTGGCTCAGCTGGTAAAGAATCCATCTGCAATGTAGTAGCCATGGGTTTGATCCCTGGGTTGGGAAGATTCCCTGATCTCAAAATCTATAATTTACATTATGGTTTATTCTATGGGTTTGGAAAAATGTGTAACGACATATATCCATCATAAGGAGTCATACAGAGTATTTTTGCTGCTCTTAAAATCCTCCCAGAGCTTCCCTGGTGGCTCAGCTGGTAAAGAATCCATCTGCAATGTAGTAGCCATGGGTTTGATCCCTGGGTTGGGAAGATTCCCTGAAAAAGGGAACAGCTACCCACTCCAGGATTCTGGTCTGGAGAGTTCCATGGACTGGATAGTCCATGTGGTCCTAGAGTCAGACATAACTGAGTGGTTTTAACTTTCACTTTAAATTCCTCTGTGCTCCACCTATTTATCCCTCAAATCTAACTCGTGGAAATCACTGATATTTTTACTTTTCCATATTTTTGCCTTTTTTAGAATGTCAAATATTTGGAATTACAAAAGTATACAGTCTTTTCAAATTAGCTTTTTTCATTTAGTAATATGTATTTATGGTTCCATTTAAGCATGTCTTTTCATGGCTTGAGAGCTCATATCTTTTTAGCACTGAATAATATTCCATTGTCTGGATATACTACAGATTATTTATTCATTTTCCTACTGAAAGATGAGCTTCCCCAGTGGCTCAGCAGTAAAGAACCCACCTGCAATGCAGGAGACACAGGAGATGCAAGTTCATCCCCGGGTCAGGAAGATCCCCTGGAGGAGGGCATGGCATTCCACTGCAGTATTCTTGCCTGAAAAGTACCATGGACAGAGGAACCTGGTGGGTTACAGTCCATGGAGTTGCAAAGAGCTGGACTCGGCTGGGGTGACACTGAAGGACATCTTGGTTATTTTCAAAATTCTGGCAGTTTTGAATAAAGCTGTTATAAAATGGGCTTGCTTGGTGGTTCAGACAATAAAGAATCTGACTGCAGTCTTGGTTGCTTTCAAAATTTTGATAGTTTTGAATAAAGCTGCTATAAACTCCCATGCACAATTTTTTGTGTGCATGAAAATTTTTAACTCCTTTAGATAAATATCAAAACATTAATTGCTGAATTTTATGGTAAGACTATGTCTAGTTTTATAAGAAACTGTCAAACTGTCTTACTAAGGAGCTGTACCAGTTGGCGTTATCACCAATGACAAATGAGAGTTCCTGTCCCACATCTTTACCAGCATTTAGTGTTGCCAGTGCTCTGGATTTTGGCCATTCTAATATTGTGTAGTAATATCTCGTTGCGGTTTTAATTTGCATTTTCCTGGTGGCATAAGATGTAGACTTTTTTTTCATAGGCTTATTTGCCATCTATATATCTTTTTTGGTGAAGTGTTTGTTAAGGGGTTTGACACATTTTTTTTTTTAATGTTATTTGTTCTCTTATTGTTGTATTATTTTTCCTTTGTGTGTATGTATGTGAATGCTAAGAATTCATAACATGAGATTGAGAGAGTCAGTTTCCAGGTAGGTTGATAAAAAGTCCAGGGTCCCTGAGGAGTAGAGAGGGGTCTGGATTTCTCAAGGAGGATTTATCAAAAAAAGATCAATGCTTTTTTTCTACATTATTTAGTCTTAGTCAAATAAAACTTTTTTTTTTTTTCTCTTTAAGCCCAGAGTTGATGATTACACAACAAAACAACTCAGTTTAAACTCTGTACTAAGGATTATATAGCAACAATGTATCCTGCTTGAAGGCATGTTCTCCCTTCTTGAGAACCTTCAGACTAATCCTGTTATCTTAAAATGTATACTATGGGAGTGGGTCTGGTAAGATCTTTACAACCTTGAGACATTTTTTTGATTTATTGTAATAACCAATTAAAAAATATATAGCTCCCTTGTTAGGACTAGTGAGGGGGCACTCTCCCTCCCCTTTGTGATGTCTGTGTCAGAAGCTTTCTCCGGTCCATTTTCGCTAATACAACTCTGCTACATAAAAGCTCTTGAGTGATCAATCCTGGCCCCTGGTCCCGAAACTAAATCTTCTTCAGAGATCACGATTCTGACACCGTTCACCCTAAGTTATCAAGATCTAGCTTCTTAAAATTTTTAAGTGCACAATACCATATTGCTAAATATAGGCACTATGTGAGACAGCAGATCTCTAGAACTCATTCGTTTTGCACAACCTTAACTTTATAGCCACTGAACTTCACTGATTTGTCCACTTGGTTTAACAATGGCTGAATAAATGAATATTAAACTCTCTTGCTGTGATGATACTTTCTTAATTTGCCCTTTCCTTTTTAAAACTGTAAGTATTTATTTGTGTATTATGAAACTATAGCATAAGGTTTTTATGTCTCGAGTTGTTATATAGTTTTTTAAATTAAAACAACTTATTCTTATGGAGAGATACTCTCAGTTCAGCTCAGTTCAATCGCTCAGTCGTGTCTGACTCTTTGAGACCCCATGGACTGCAGCACGCCAGGCCTCCCTGTCCATCAGCAGCTCCTGGAGTTTACTCAGCCTCATGTCCACTGAGTCAGTGATGCCATCCAACCATCTCATCTTCTGTTGTCCCCTTCTCCCGCCTTCAATCTTTCCCAGCATCAGAGTCTTTTCATACGAGCATGAGGTTTTAATGTCTCGAATTGTTATATAGTTTTTTAAGCTAAAACAATTTATTCTTATGGTGAGATACTTTATTTCTGCCAAAACATTCTGGCTTAATGTCTACTTTTCATATCAATATAGCTACATTTTCTATATTTTGGTTAGTAAATGCCTGGAAAATTTTAGATAATGTTTCACTTAACATTTCTGTTTTATTTTGATTTGAGTATATCTTCTATAAGCAGTGTATAACTGAATACTTTTTAATTTATATTTCTATTGTTTTATTTATATTTCAGTCGTGTCTGACTCTCTGCAATCCCAAGGACTGCAGCATCTCAGGCTTCCCTGTCTTTTACCATTTCTCCGAGTTTGCTCAGACTCATGTCCACTGAGTCAGTGATGCCATCCAATCATCTCATCCTCTGTCAGCTTCTTCTCCTCCTCCCCTCAGTCCTTAGTGATTATTTTAGTAATGGTCTAGTGGTAGTTCCGGAGAAGGCAATGGCATCCCACTCCAGTACTCTTGTATGGAAAATCCCACGGATGGAGGAGCCTGGAAGGCTGCAGTCCATGGGGTCGCTGAGGGTCGGACATGACTGAGCGACTTCACTTTCACTTTTCACTTTCATGCATTGGAGAAGGAAATGGCAACCCACTCCAGTATTCTTGCCTGGAGAATCCCAGGGAAGGGGGAGCCTGGTGGGCTGCAATCTCTGGGGTCACACTGAGTTGGACACGACTGAAGCGACTTAGCAGCAGCAGCAGTGATAGTTCATGGGGTCACAAGGAGTCAGACACGATTTAGCAACTGAACAAGTGGAAGTAAGCTCTGTTTTCCGGTGTTTTGTTTGTAATGAAGTTGGGCTTAAGTTGGCAAGTATTTTCTCTCAGCATTTTAAAATTATTATTGTAAATTTATTGTACTATATCCTAGATGCTATTTCTACTCTGAGAAAATATAATTTTCACATCTTTGAGGCAGTCATTTTTCTGTATATGTTTAATATTTTAATCTACATTTCAAATAAAGGACAGAAATGGTAGGGACCTAACAGAAGCAGAAGATATTAAGAAGAGGTGGCAAGAATACACAGAAGAACTGTACAAAAAAGATCTTCATGACTGAGATAATCACGATGGTGTCATCACTCACCTAGAGCCAGACATCCTGGAATGTGAAGTAAAGTGGGCCTTAGGAAGCATCACCATGAACAAAGGTAGTGGAGGTAATGGAATTCCGGTTGAACTATTTCAAATTCTAAAAGATGATGCTGTGAAAGTGCTACCATCAATATGCCAGCAAATTTGGAAAACTCAGCAGTGGCCACACGACTGGAAAAGGTCAGTGTTCCCTCCAATCCCAAAGAAAGGCAATGCCAAAGAATGCTCAAACTACTGCAGAATTGCACTCATCTCACACGCAAGTAAAGTAATGCTTAAAATTATCCAAGCCAGGCTTCAGAAATACGTAAACCATGAACTTCCAGATGTTCAAGCTGGTTTCAGAAAAGGCAGAGGAACCAGAGATCAAATAGCCAATAGAGATGATCTGCTGGATCATCAAAAAAGCAAGAGTTCCAGAAAAACATCTATTTCTGCTTTATTGACTATGCCAAAGCCTTTGATTCTGTGGATCAGAATAAACTGAAGAAAATTGTGAAAGAGATGGGAATACCAGACTATCTGACCTGCTTCTTGAGAAACCTGTATGCAGGTCAAGAAGCAATAGTTAGAACTGGAAATGGAACAACAGACTGGTTCCAAATAGGAAAAGGAGGACGTCAAGGCTGTATATTGTTACCCTGCTTATTTAACTTATATGCAGAGTACATCATGAGAAATGCTGGACTGGAAGAAACACAAGCTGGAATCAAGATTGCCAGGAGAAATATCAATAACCTCAGATATGCAGATAACACCACCCTTATAGCAGAAAGTGAAGAGGACCTAAAAAGCCTCTTGATGAAAGTGAAAGAGGAGAGTGAAAAAGTTGGCTTAAAGTTCAACATTCAGAAAACTAAGATCATGTCATCTGGTCCTATCACTTCATGGGCAATAGATGGGAGAACAGTGGAAACAGCGGCTGACTTATTTTTCTGGGCTCCAAAATCACTACAGATGATGACTGCAGCCATGCAATTAAAAGATGCTTACTCCTTGGAAGGAAAGTTATGACCAACCTAGACAGCATAGTAAAAAGCAGAGATATTGCTTTGTTAACAAATGTCCATCTAGTCAGGGCTATAGTTTTTCCCGTGGTCATGTATGGATGTGAGAAGTGAAGTAGCTCAGTCGTGTCCGACTCTTTGCGACCCCATGGACTGTAGCTTACTAGGCTCTTCTGTCCATGGGATTTTCCAGGCAATAGTCCTGGAGTGGGTTGCCATTTCCTTCTCCAGGGGATCTTCCCAACCCAGGGATCGAACCTGGGTCTCCTGCATTGTAGACAGACGCTTTACCATCTGAGCCACCAGGGAAGTCCATGGATGTGAGAGTTGACTATAAAAAAAGGTGAGCACAGAAGAATTGATGCTTTGTACTGTGGTGTTGGAGAAGACTCTTGAGAATCCCTTGGACTGCAAGGAGATCCAGCCAGTCCTTCCTAAAGGAGATCAGTCCTGGGTGTTCATTGGAAGGACTAATGTTGAAGCTGAAACTCCAATACTTTGGCCACCTGATGCAAAGAGCTGACTCGTTTAAAGACCCCGATGCTAGGAAAGATTGAGGGCAGGAAGAGATGGGGACAACAGAGGATGAGATGGTTGGATGACATCACCGACTCAATGGACATGGGTTTGGGTGGACTCTGGGAGTTGGTGATATACAGGGAGGCCTGGCGTGCTGTGGTTCGTGGGGTCACAAAGAGTTGGATACAACTGAGTGACTGAACTGAACTGAACTGAACATTCCAAAAATTCATGGAGAGTAATTGAGGGTGAAATTTTAAAAATTCATCCTGATTTGACTTCACTGTATTTCCTAATATCTTGTTTGATGTGATCCTTTTAAGGCAGTTTGAAGGTATTATGACTTTAACTACTGCAACTCTATCCCCGGTATTATGTCCATCTGGAAATTTGTTTAGATTTGTGATGAAGGTGAAGTCACTCAGTCGTGTCCAAGTCTTTGCGACCCCGTGGACTGTAGCCTACCCTGTGGACTGTAGCCTCCTCCATCCATGGGATTCCCCAGGCAAGAATACTGGAGTGGGTTGCCATTTCCTTCTCCAGGGGATCTGCCCGACCCAGGGATTGAACCCAGATCTTCCGCATTGGAGGCAGACACTTTAACCTCTGAGCCACCTCTGGTCTCTGTATCACTTAATCTCCCTTGTGATGTTAACTTGTACTGAGAAGGAGTTTTAAAGCAGGATTTTATGAGCATATTTAGGTTTTAGTAGCTGTAGAATTTGAGGATACCTGGAATTTCTGATCAAGGAAGCTGATACCAGGTTTCAGTTTTTTCTTTGGCTGTGACATTTTAGCATTAAGTTCCCTGGTGGCTTAGTGGATAAAGCATCTGCCCACAATGTGGAGACCCGGGTTCAATCCCTGGGTAGGGAAGGTCCCCTGGAGGAGGAAATGGCAACCCACTCCAGTACTCTTGCCTGGAAAGTCCCGTGGATGGAGGAGCTTAATAGGCTATAGCCCATGGGGTCACAAAGAGTCAGACACGACTGAGCGACTTCACTTCACTTCACTTCATAAACAATTAGGGGGCTTCCCTGGTATCTCAGCAGTAAAGAATCTGCCTGCAAAGCAAGAGTTGTTGATTAGTTGCTGTCATGTCCAACTCTTTGTGACACCATGAACTACAGCTCACCAGGCTTCCCTGTCCTTCACTACCTCCATGCTGCTGCTGCTGCTGCTGCTGCTGCTGCTGCTAAGTAGCTTCAGTCGTGTCCAACTCTGTGCGACCCCATAGACGACAGCCCACCAGGCTCCACCATTCCTGGGATTCTCCAGGCAAGAACACTGGAGTGGGTTGCCATTTCCTTCTCCAATGCATGAAAGTGAAAAGTGAAAGTGAGGTCGTTCAGTCGTGTCTGACTCTTCATGACCAGCCTACCAGGCTTTTCCATCCATGGGATTTTCCATGCAAGAGTACTGGAGTGGGGTGCCATAGTTTGCTCAAACTTGTGTCCCTTGAGTCAGTGATGCCATCCAACCATCTCATCTTCTGTTTCCCCCTTCTCCTCTTGCCCTCAATCGTTCCCAGGAGGGCATGGCAACCTACTCCACTATCCTTATCTGCAGAACCTCATAGACTGAGAAGCCTTGCGGGCAACAGTCCATAAAGTGACAAGAGTCAGACATGGCTGAAGTGACTGAGCATGCACGCACACATGCATAAACAATTAAAGAATATAAGACGCATTCTAGTTATTATGGGATTAAGAAGTCTGTCTCCCCACTTGCTCACCACTGCCATCTCACATATAGTTGGAGGACGTTAACAGAGATTGCTAAAGTAGAATAATAGATCTATGAGTAATGTTCCCAAATTGCTAAAATTTATATTACAAAGGCATATATGAAAAATACTTCATGTGTATGTTTTGGACTACCCATCTTGATCTGTGAATATCATGGACATGGACCCCTGGCATATCTTATTGTTGACTTGAATATCTCAATAGTTAGCCTCATGGATGTTAGCAAATGTAGTATGTAAGTTTAAAAGGGGAAAGGAATTCCATTTTGAAAAGAGATACTTTACAGAGTATCTGGAAACTGAAACAGAAAAGTGTTTTTCAGAGGATTGAGCTACTTTAAAAAGCATATGGATATCCACTTCCTGCAACATCAATAGCTTTCCATCTCAATGAAACAACAACGTGGATATCAAGATTTACCTGCATTTTATACCCGTCAAATCAATATAAAAAGATGAGGGTAGAATTTCTGCTGCTTCTGTGGAATGAGAATGAACCATGTTTTACAGTAATGCCGATAAGATGAGCAAAAGAGCAAATGCTGAGAGTTTTTATTTAGGAGCTTTATCCTAAATGGGGTATGCATAAGATATCAAGTATTGAGATGTGCTGCAGTTGTTGATATAAAACATAAAAAGAGTCTTTTACTCCCAAGGAGACTGGCTATTCCATACATCCCACACAGTCAAGTGTAGTCCAAACTGATTAGCATAGATTTTAAATAACAAAAATAAAGGCAATATCATTTAGGAAACTCCTTAAACATCTGAATTTATTTTAAAACTGACTTAGTGAGCCTCAAGATATAAGAGATGGATGACTAAAATGTAAGAAATATGGTGGCCTTCTTCAGGATAAAATTGTCTTTACAGCCCCAGGGAAAACGTTCAAGAGAGTACTTGGTCTTTACTACCTCTCATCTTTTAGAGCCCTCATCTTCCTTTTTTTGGATTCTTGGGTTTTAACATTGCCTAATGTTGCTTGTTGATTGCTGAAATTGATTCTGCACCCCAGTATGGCTCACGTTTCATCATCTCACTTGTTTTTTATAATGTATGTTTCTCAATAACTTGGTGATTTGGCTAAAACAATAGGTCATTCAGAAACTTGCAATCAAGATGAATTCTCTCAAGAGAAATTAAGTAATGTAGGAAATGTATTATGAGAATTTAAAAAATCATATCATTTTTCTGATAAACCACAATAACAGGAAGAATAAGAAAACAAGTTATAGAATAATTAAATACAATATGTATCATATGTATTTGTATAAAATATGCACGTATGCATACATGCTAAGTTGGATCAGTCAGGTTCAACTGACTGAAACTGTGGGATTCTATAGATTATAACCCACCAGGGTCTTTTCTCCATGGGATTCTCCACAAGAATACTAGAGTGGATTGCTATGTCCTCCTCCAAGGGATCTTCTCCACCCAGGGAGCAAATCCACATCTCTTCTGTCTCATGCATTGGCAGGCAGGTTCTTTACCACTAGTGCCACTTGGGAAGCCCTGTATAAAATATATAAATCAATAAATCAGTATAAATAAATATATATATGTATGTGTGTGTGTATGTATATTTACTGATTAAATGGTCTTAGATGATTGAGCTATGAATGGCCTTAACTAATAAGTGTTAGGTCTGTTTCTCTTCATCTTTACTGTTTCTGGAATTCAAGTCTAAAAGTTCTTTGTCATGGACTGCATTCATTCTTTCTTTTTTTTCAAGTGGAAGTATAGTTGATTTACAATGTTATGTTAGTGTCAAGTGTGCAGCAAAGTGTTCAGCTTTATATAGATATATATATACATATACCTTTTTAGATTCTTTTCTATTGTAAGTTGTTACAAGATACTGAATATAATCCCCTGTCTTACACAGTAGGTCCCTGTTGTTTCAGTTCAGTTCATTTCAGTTTAGTCGCTCAGTCGTGTCCGACTCTTTGCAACCCCATGAATCGCAGCACGCCAGGCCTCCCTGTCCATCACCAACTCCCAGAGTTCACTCAAACTCAAGTCCATCGAGTCCGTGATGTCATCCAGCCATCTCATCCTCGGTCGTCCCCTTCTCCTCCTGCCCCCAATCCCTCCCAGCATCAGAGTCTTTTCCAATGAGTCAACTCTTTGCATGAGGTGGCCAAAGCGCTGGAGTTTCAGCTTTAGCATCATTCCTTCCAAAGAA
>SJYX01010782.1:243019-253057 GCA_006410675.1 Oreotragus oreotragus
CTCAGCTTTCTTCACAGTCCAACTCTCACATCCATACATGACCACAGGAAAAACCATAGCCTTGACTAGGCGGACCTTAGTTGGCAAAGTAATGTCTCTGCTTTTCAATATGCTATCCAGGTTGGTCATAACTTTTCTTCCAAGGAGTAAGCGTCTTTTAATTTCATGGCTGCAGTCACCATCTGTTGTTTATCTATTTTATATATAGTAGTGTGTACCTGTTCATGACAAACTCCTAAAATCACCTTTCTTTTAATCTTTATGTCATTTTCACCTAGCTGTTCCTCCTCCTCCTGAGAATTTTGAGTCACTGGCCATATCCACTGCTGGAGCACCTCTGTTTTGAGTCAGTGAGGCCCCTTCTTGCCTCTTTAAGACTTCTTCCTCGATATTTCATGGCAAGTGTCTGTCCTCGACTGACTTGGAGTAAAATGGAAAACCAAACTGACAAATGAAACACCAACTGGAAAACACAGACCTTCGCAGAGTATCATCAAATCTTACCAGAAAAGCATAGCTTCACACTGTCTCTCTCACAGTTTTTGTTTGTTTGGATGTTTCGCATTATCTCAACCATCATCTTTCATTTGCTTGCTTGTTTACATCTGTGAAATCCTGCCAGACTGGAAGCTCCATGAGAGCTGGACTTTTTCTATTTTTCTCCTTCTGAAATACACATGTCAGTTATAGAGTCCATCAGAGGCCACATGACTAAAGATCTATGTTGATTGCATGAATGCATGGGGGAAGATGGATATGGGCCAGGAATGCATTTTCAATAATATCATGAAATATGGAAGACCTGGCAGTAGTACTGAACTGAGCTGCCAACAGAAGATCCTTTATTTTGAAATTAGTGAATGTACATTTTAAAAAGTGCTGATATTTCTGTCACCTTTCTCCAAAAATGTGTGTATAATTGAGCAGAAAAGGAAAAGTAGTAGCTACATTTCTTCTAGTGATTTCAAGTTCTGTATATAGATATGCTTTAAGGAAATCATAAACAAAATAATTTCTCTGCTCTTTTAAATCATATTTGAACAATTGGCACTCAGGTTGAGTTTTTAAGAAAAGAGAGAATAAAGTAGGAAAAAATAAGTAAAAAGCAGAAAGTAGGTACATGACCATAGATACACATGTCATCTTCCCATAATCTGCATTTTCCACCAGGTTTTCTTGCAATATATAAGTTTGGAACTCTACATGCCATGCAGCTTTAAATATGCTGCTGATGATAACACTAGTAATAATCATAATAGCATCAGAGTATAAACATTACATTTTTCACATATAAATTTATACTAGGCATTGCACACCCATTTTATAGGAAAAGTAATAGATTTTTGGAAGTTTACCACCGTCACATCTTATAAACTCAATTCTAGGGCTCCACCTACCATAGGATTTCTATTTTCAAACCTTTTTTTTTTTTTCCCATGCAACACAGCTTGCAGGATCTTAGTTCCCCAACCAGGAATCAAACCTGGTCTTCTCACAAAGGACGAGAGGAATCCAAACCACTGGACCACCAGAAAATTCTCTACTTAAAAACTTTCTAACAGAAAAAAATATCCAACACATTATCTTTTTTTATATCACCTATTTGTTACATGTTCTCTTACATATTGGGAATTTCCAATATGTATTAAAATAGTAAAAACATCTTTGTTTTGAAATTATTGGGTGGGGGGTGCTATGTATCTTTGGAGTGTATCTTTGGCTACCTCCTCTCTGCTCTCTTTAAATAATCTCATTTGCTCTCATTATCCCACTATGCTTTATTGGTTGATGACTTCCTAATCTTTATCTTCAATTTAGACCTCCCTCTCAATCTCAGGTCAATACAGCAAATCCAGCTAAACCACTGCAGATATCTTAAACTTAAGTCATTAACCTCTCCCAGAAATTCACCTCTACTCTGATTCTAGATGTTCAATAAAAAAAAATTTTAACTCCTTTTTAATGCAAATCTCATCAGTTTCATTGGCAAACTATAAAAATAAATTCATAGTTAACCTCAGAAAGTTAAGAGAGGTGTCACTAGCACAGCAGAATGGTAAGCATTTCTGGAGCTTGACACTGAAACCAAGCAGGTATAAAGCCAGGTATAAAGCCTGTAACTTCATCAGGTGCCAGGGAGTATTTATAAAACAAAGGATTTATCTGGAAGAATGTAAGGATGAGAAGAGGTCCAAAAGGGACAGACTCTGAAAGAAGCATCTGGATATTTCACCTGGGAATTATTTCAAAGATAAATTTTGCATCAGTTCCCCAATCATAGAGCATCTGACTCCAAAAATTTCTCAGAAAAAGAAATCCCAAAGTAATTGTACAGGCCTTAAAAGTAAGCAAGTGATAAAGGCAGACAGAAATGATAAGAAACTTCCCTACTAAGAGAAAGAATCACTCACCTGCCAGGAGATTCAACCTATTTTATTTGAGGAAATGAAAATTTTGTTTTCAGAACTAATAAGATATTTCTGGCTGAATAAACTCACCAAGTGCTAGGGGAAAAAAAAGAAGAAATTCTAAAGCTAATTAACTAAATAAAGATGAACCCAGATTATCTAAATGGACAATGAGAATCCAATGGCAACAGCAACAAAGAGAGCTTGAAGCAAGAAGCATTGTCCCAGCATTCTAGGGAAAGAGTGCTTGGAATCTTGCTTCCTGTCCTCAGCCAGAACAGTAAAGCGTGAGGACCAGATGAAGACATTATCATTATGTAAGCAAGGAACACTTTCCACTCCCAAGGTTTTTCTTAATGAATTATTTGAGTATGTATTCTTACAAAACCAAAAATAAATCCAAGAGAAAAGATGTGGACTTTATTTATGGAATGAAACATCTATAAATTATATGACTAAGTAATTATTAATACACTAATTGTGAATTGCAATATAACAATTAAGGGATGGTTTGTAAAAATATGGAGACAACACAAAATTATAACAAAATGAAAATGAAAAACCTAGATGACTTCAACAACATGAAATGGCCTTGGACACAGGAAAGAGATAAAAGCTAACTAAGAATTTTGTCTTGGTTTGTGGGAAAAATTGAGATATTTTAACATCATGAATGCGTATATTAGTTTCCTAGTACTGCTATAATAAGTTAAGTGAAAGTCACTCATTCGTGTCTGACTGTTTGTGACCTTTTGGACTATACAGTCCATGAAATTCTCCAGGCCAGAATACTGAAGTGGGTAGCCTTTCCCTTCTCCAGGGGATCGTCTCAATCCAGGGATCCAATCCAAGTTTCCCGCATTGCAGACGGTTTCTTTACCAGCTGAGCCACCGGGAAGCCCAAGAATACTGGAGTGGGTAGTCTATCCCTTCTCCAAAGGATCTTCCTGACCCAGGAGTTGAACTGCTGCTATAATAATTTATCACAAACTGGATGGCATAAAACAACAGACATTCATTCTCTCACAGTTCTCCAAAACCAAGGTGTTGGAAGCGTCGGTTCCTTTTGGAGGCTCTGAGGGAGCAATACAGTCCATGCCTCTCTACTGGCTTCTGTGGAAGCCAGCAGTACTAGGTGCTCCTTGGCTTGTGCATGTGTCATTCCCATTTCTGCCTTCATTCTTCCTCTCTGTGTGTCTTTCATGGTCTCTTATAAAAACACCCACAACTGGCTTTAGAGCCCATCCTAACCCAGAACGATCATCTTTAGATTCTTGTGCAAATCCAAGACCCCTTTTCCAAATAAAATTATGTTTACATGTAGACATGTCTTTTGGGAGGTCACATTTCAACTTCTACAATGCATTAACATTTATTGAAAAAAAATTTTAGAGTACTTAAAATATATCAAGCCCTATGAGCTTTATACGTATAAACTGATGTAACATTTCCAATAAACCTATGAATAACGTGCTGTTATATCTACTGATAAGGGATCTAAGGCACAAAAAGTTAATTTGCCACAAATCACGGAGGTAGTTAAATGCTAGAGCAAGGATTAGAATCTTTTAATTTGAGTCTAGAATTTATGCTCCTAATCACTATTTTTGTTAAATTTAAATCCCACAAGTTGGATATAGTAAGAGAAGTGGAATGTATAATATACAAGCAACTAGAAGAAGTTAAACTGCTACTAATAGAACTTCATTGATTATATAAAAGGTGGGAATATTCAGAAGGAGATCTCTTTAAAAAGAGAGATAGCATGAAGAAGTCAAAATATGCTTATTGATATCAATTCAAGTAGATTGCGGAGCCTGGTGGGCTGCTGTCTATGGGGTCACACAGAGTCAGACATGACTGAAGTGACTTAGCAGCAGCAGCAGCAGACAAATGTTAAGAAGAACAAAACTATTAATTTCCTACAACATGCTGTTCAAGAGATTGCTGAGTCAAATGATATAAATGTGGGACGTCATTCAGTCAGTCAGTTCAGTCATTCAGTCATGTCCAACTCTTTGCGACCCCATGAATCGCAGCACTCCAGGCCTCCCTGTCCATCATCAACTCCTGGAGTTCACTTAAACTCATGTCCATCGAGTTGGTGATGCCATCTAGCCATCTCAGCCTCTGTCATCCCCTTCTCCTCCTACCCCCAATCCCTCCCAGCATCAGAGTCTTTTCCAATGAGTCAACTCTTCTCACGAGGTGGCCAAAGTATTGGAGTTTCAGCTTCAGCATCAGTCCTTCCAATGAACACCCAGGACTGAACTCCTTTAGGATGGGCTGGTTGGATCTCCTTGCAGTCCAAGGGACTCTCAAGAGTCTTCTCCAACACCACACAATGTGAGACATAAAGTGATGCAAAGGTCCATATAGTCAAACCTATGGTTTTTCCAGTAGTTACGTATGGATGTGAGAGTTGGACCATAAAGAAGGCTGAGTGCCAAAGAGCTGATATCTTCAAACTGTGGTGCTGGAGAAGAAGACTCTTGAGAGTCCCTTGGATAGCAAGGATATCAACCAGTCAATCCTATTGGAACTCAACCCTGAATATTCATTGGAAGGATTGATGCTGAAGCTGAAGCTCCAAAACTTTCGCCACATGATGCAAAGAGCTGAACATTGGCGAAGACCATGATGCTAGGAAAGGATGAGGGAGGAGACGGGGGCGACAGGGAATGAGATGGTTGGATGACATCATTGACTTAATGGACAGGAGTTTGAGCAAACTCAGGGAGATAGTGAAGGACAGGAAGCCTGGCACGCTGCAGTCCATGGGGTCAGAAAGGGTCAGACACAACGGAGCAACTGAACAATAACAACAAACAGTTGTAATGTTCTTCAAACACTGACCAGAGAGTATTTTTGAAATATACATCAGAGTGTGTCGTGCCCATGTTCAGAGCTTTACAATGACTTCTTGCTATCTTTTGAATAAAATATTAACTCCTTCAATGGCATAAAATGTCACAAATCATCTGGGCTGGGCCCTGCCTAACTTTACATCTCATATCCTCCTCTCTTAATTCTACTCACACTCTGTATTCTGAGTCCACTGAGGGTTTCTTTTTCTTTTTTGTAAACCCAAACTTGTCTGTACAATCTCTCTTCTCTCTGCCTAAGCTACTCTTCCTAGGATACACTCGACGTGATTTCTTTTCATCACTCAAATCTAAGGTCACAGTATTTTTTCAGAGATAGCTTCCCCATAGAACCTAAAGTAAACCATCATTATGCTCTAGCACTTTGCCTTAAATAATTCTACCCGAATTATTTCAACTACTTGCTCTTACTTGTTTGTTAAAGTCATTTACAAGCACAGATTCATCCACTTTACAGCTACTGCTATTGCTGCTAAGTCACTTCAGTCGTATCCGACTCTGTGCAACCCCATAAACAGCAGCCCACCATGCTCCCCTGTCCCTGGGATTCTCCAGGCAAGAACACTGCAGTGGGTTGCTATTTCCTTCTCCAATGCGTGAAAGTGAAAAGTGAAAGTGAAGTCGCTCAGTCATATCAGACTCTTAGCAAACACATGGACTGCAGCCTACCAGGCTCCTCCATCCATGGGATTTTCCAGGCAGGAGTACTGGAGTAGGGTGCCATTGCCTCCTCAGACTTTAGCATAATTACCTATTAAATGAAGGAGGCTTTAGTGACACTGTAATAGTATGTGCTTCCAAGGATCCAAGAAGCCTTATACACTATGAAACCTAAGGCCAGTCTTAGAAGCTGAATGAGCGTTAGCTTCAAGTTAGGTGAATAGTGGTAATTTGTGGTTATGTGTGTGTTTGCTCAGTTGCACAGTCATGTCTGACTCTTCGTGATCCCATGGACTGTAGCCTGCAGGGCTCCTCTCTCCATGGAATTTTCCAGGCAAGAATACTGTAGCAGGTTGCCATTTCCTATTCCAGGGAATCTTCCAGACCGAGGGACTGAAACCATGTCTTCTGTGTGTCTTGCCTTGGCAGGCAGATTCTTTACCACTCTGCCACCTGGGAAGCCCAATTTGTGGTTTTATATTTAAGCAATTTGGATATACATATTATGACTATGAAGAGGAGCGGTTGAGATGTTGTTCAGTCTCTTTCAGCTATGTAATTTAAAAAAAATCAATGCTATTATTCTGTATGTCATCTATTGACTCATTAAGTCTACTCTACATCTTTCTTCCTTTTGCTTGATGCTTGGGGACAAACCAAATCTTTTTCTCTGGTTTCCATTTGGAAGGCTGAGAAATGTCGAAAGTATGTATTTTATTCTTCCCCTGCGATTATTGCCTGCCTGCCATGTGTCAAGACTTAGAAGCCACAAGAACACTGCAGTGAACAAGTAGATAAAAACTGCTGGCCTTGTAATGTTTACATCTTAGTTGGCAATGACAGTGAATAAAATAAATCTGCAAAATTAATGAAAGATAACAATAATAGTTATAAATAGTAAAACAGGAAGGATAGCAATGTTGGAGAACTTTGAAATTTGAAGTGGACCTGAAGGGCCACTGTAAAGACTGGCTTTAGCTTTTATTTCCCTGGTGGCTCCGGTAGTAAAAGCATCTGCCTACAATCCAGGAGACCTGGGTTCCATCCCTGGATTGGGAAGATCCCCTGGAGAAGGAAATGGCAACCCACTCCAGTTTTCTTGCCTGGAAAATCCCATGGACAGAGGAGCCTGGTAGGCTAGAGTCCATGGGCTCACAGAGTCAGACATGACTGAGTGACCTCACTTTCTTCCTTTCTTTCTTTACTCAGTGTGAATAAAAGAAAACCATTGACATGGTGGGGGATGAACCTGTCACACAATCTGATTTAACTTTAATTTGTTATTATTATATGTGGTTGTTTTATAGTGTATGTATTTTAGAATAGATTAAAGGAGAGCAAGTAAAGGTGTAAATAAAATCTATTCAAGAAGTTAATAGCAATCATCCAAGCAAATGATAATGGTGGCTAAAACTAACTTAGTTGCAACAGAATTGTTGACAACATAGTGTGAAATAGTCAGATTCAAGACATAATTTGAAGATAAAGTCAATGTGATTTTGTGGTAGATTCATTCCACACATTTATTTAACAGACTATTGATAGCAATAGACAGATATTAGGCTAGGATTCAGATAAGACTTTGTAAGAACTTGGGTTTATAGTCATTGTCAAGTATTGTGTGGAGGTGCAGCAAGACCTAACCTTTGTTTTTAAAGGAGAACTCAAATTGTGGACTTCCCCAGTGGCTCAGCGGTTAATCTATCTGCAATGCAGGAGACCCAGTTTCAGTCCCTGGGTTGGGAAGATCCCCTGGAGGAGGGCATGGCAACCAACTGTAGTATTTTTGCCTGAAGAATCCCATGCACAGAGGAGCCTGGCAGGCTACAGTCCACAGGGATGCAAAGAGTTGGATGCAACTGAAATGACTGAGCATGCACACATTCAAACTGCAGAACTGAGAACAGGCCCTGAAGTCAAGATTTGAAACAGGTAGAACTGCTGTGAGGATGAGTGTGTGAGAAAGAGAACAAGGTATGAAAAAACTGGGGGAAAGTCAGTTATAGGGAGGATAGTAGGAAGATTAGGATTTATCATAGGCTTTATTAAAATTGAAATGATTCATAGAGATTCACTCTTCACTTTTTTCCCAGGTGAAGGGACTTCTCTATCAATACACAGCAGTAAGTTATTTAACAGATGACTTTGGAAAAAGCAAGCTCGACACAGTCATCACTTTCATTCTCCTATTTTGGGAACCACTTTACTTGCAGGAAAAAAGGTGCATTCTCTAATTCTCTGTAATCTAAGTTTGAAAAAGTCAAGCCCCCAATGAAAGTGTCTATATCTGTTCAACAATTGCATTTCATTAAATGAGCAAATTAAATCTTTGGTGAAGCATGAGTAAGTCTTATTTGCTGCAGTTTGATGGATACTTTCTCTAAATCCCTTTATATAGAATGAAATTGATGTTTTTCTCTAATTCTCTGTAATCTAAGTTTGAAAAAGTCAAGCCCCCAATGAAAGTGTCTATATCTGTTCAACAATTGCATTTCATTAAATGAGCAAATTAAATCTTTGGTGAAGCATGAGTAAGTCTTATTTGCTGCAGTTAGATGGATACTTTCTCTAAATCCCTTTATATAGAATGAAATTGATGTTTTGAATCTCCATATGATTGTCCCATGGCAATCTGTCAACCCTTTCAAAACTTGGGGGTGGGATAAAAATGGCATTATTCTTTTTCTTCAACCTAAAGATTAAAAAAAATGAATATGGAGTGAATTTTACACTAAAGATTATTATTAAGAGGCAACCTTCATATCCAAGTCTTCTCAATTTTGAAGATAAAATTGAATTTGACCTTTAACTAAAGATCAATTCCAGTGGGCAACCAATTTGGACTGATTCCACTGGAGATCACCTAAGAGTATTCTGGCATTGCAAATGGCCATTAAAAGCCATCAGTGCTATAATTCTTTTGGAAACAGATAGTTATGTGAGAGTCATATGATAGTTATTGCTTTATGATTTAGATATTATTTAATGAATAGTTGGAAATATCTATCAAGTCTAACTTGACAAAAGAGGACAGAGAGGACCTCCATCTTAGCCAAGACTACTTGGTAAAAATGCTGTAATTTCCAAAATCATACCCTTCAAACTGACAATAGTGGCATACTATACATTTTTTAAACATCTTTCACTTAAAATTATCAAAACACTGCAGTACCTGACTTCAGTCTTATGTGTTAACTAGAGTCACAGCTATAAATCATTAAGACTACTCAATACCATCATCAGAGGTCATTCTAGGTGAGGGGTTTTAACCTGTTTGTAGCATGGACATTTTAGCAGTCTTTTAAAACTGTCTAAGAATAATAGTTTTAGATGTATAGGAGCCCAAGATAAGAACCTTAATATATACAGGACTTTTTCAAATGTACCTAATTTCTCATGCTTAAATGATATACCTATTTGCAGGTTTGTAAACATTTTTCAACAGGAATAGCATTATTTTATTAGTTACTAACCATTGTCTTACCACATTTTTACTTTGTCTATGTTGCTCACAAAATAGTACAAAAATTACATTGGTTGAAAATATCTCATGGCTGATGTAAACAAGCAACTTGTTGATTAACTGATTATTTTTTTGTTTTAGTGATCCAAGTCCCTATAAAGTAATATTACTGGTAATTTACAATTTACAGAAAGCATAATTTCTTTTATGTCTTTTATTAAATATGTGCACATTTACATTTATTATTTGTTTAATTCATGCTTCTTGAGTACATGATCATACTCATGAGCACAGATACTCTTCAAGATGCTAGGGATTCAGTTCTGAATAAGACAAAGTTAAAATACAGGGAAGAAAGCAAAACAATGGAAGAAGCATCAAAGAAAGGAAGCAAAGAGGAAGGGAAGAGAAACAAATAAAAGAGACTAGAACATAACAGAAGCTGAAAGTGAGGTAGGAGGTAAGGAAAGGACCCTGAGGAAATTGCGTTTGAATGAAGAAGTTAATACAGCAACCTCACATATGGATTAATGATTTAAAAAATTTTGTTTGGACAAAGCATGATCATGTTTATAGACAAGATCAAGCATTCTTCTTTAGACCAAAAAAAAAAAAAAAAAAA
>SJYX01010782.1:253175-272525 GCA_006410675.1 Oreotragus oreotragus
AAAAAAAAAAAAAAAAAAAAAGCAGCAGCAGCTCCCTATATGAAGCAACATTGAAGACAATTATTGCTGAGTCAGTCTGGCAAAAGGAACCAGTGACTGCCCTACTTTCAGTCTACATTTAAAGAAGAAGCAGTGGGGGGGAGATGGGCAGACTCCCCACAAGCATCTGACTTGAATGTCTGTCCATGGTTTCAGCCATGATCAAAGGACCCGTAGTGTCCTTATTTTGTTTTCCATTCCTCCTGGCTATATTTGCTCCAAAAAGTCAGCTTCTGCATCAGGTGGTAAGGACCATACTCCTTCTGGAATCTATAGAGAAAAATCCTTCCTGGTCTTTTCTAACATCTGGTGACTTGTAAGCAGTCCTTAGCATTCCTTGGCATGAAGCTAACAGCGTTTCTACTTTTGCTCAGTTATCACATGGCATTCTGCTTTCATGTGTCTGTGTCTTCACATTTTCTTTTTTAGAAGGACAAGAGCCTTGTTGAATTAAGGGTCCATTCTATAACAGTATGACTTTATCTTAACTAATAACATCTATAATGACCTATTTTAAATAAGATCACATTCTAAGGTACTAGAGGTTAGGACTTCATACACTTTGGGGAGAACACAATTCAAATGACAATTGTCATTTCTGGAGTTCACACAAAAATTTGAATTACTAGAAGTAAAACAGTACAAGGAATATAGGCTAGGGATTTAGATAGCTAATTACTTACCTTTGGACTTACATTTGTTATGTTAATTTTAGAAAAGTTGCTAAAATGCTTCGACTCTGGTTTCTGATCAATAGAATGGTGATATCTACTTTGCACAACTGTTGTATAGACAGAGATAATGTAAATAAAATGAGAATACCTAGAAAATCAAATTCCCATTCAGTTGATTCTTATAAATATTTTTTATACTTGAAAACTAATATAAGACTAAACAAAAAGGTATTACAATTTGTCATACTTAGGAAAAATAGCAGTCCTGAATCAAAATTGTATTTAAGTCAAAGAAAAAATAAATGTATTTTTCTGTTTCAAATTCAAAACTCCAAATTAAGATGGAAACTTGATACATTTCTAGAGCAAACTGAATTGAGTATAACCCATTAATGACATGAACAGTTCAGGAAACACTAGGAAAAAACGTCTTGGTGGTTGACCTGAAAGATAATAGCCACCATAGTTGCTGAGTACTTCCCAAAGAATTACTTATCTTGAAGTAAAGCCATGGCTTGTAGTTGAGAACATACTCTACAACAGGCCTGTCTATCTTGGAAGTCTAACATAGCAGCTTGGTCTTTCCTTTATAGCATCTGTCTCAATTTATAATTATATACATAAGTCTGTGTTTTCCACATTAGATCTCAAATGTCTAGAGAATAAGAACTATGTCGTTAGCCCCTATCACAGTGACTGTCACACAGAAAGGGCCCAATAAATATCAGTTTAATGATTAAATGAATTCGCAAGTATACAGATGCATAAAACATTATTACTCTCTCCAGACATTTTGACATATTTGTCTTTAGCAAAGACAATACAATAAATTGTATATTTGTTTACATATCCATTATATAATGGTAGTGGGAAAAAAATCCATAAATATTCTTGGGAAAGTACTTTAACATTTCCAGTGACAACACTGTGTATATCGGTGATATCCATTACTTTTTATCATTCTTTCTTTTGTATCCAAAGAAAGGTAGACATCAGACCTTTGGAGGTGGAATATTGAAAGGCAGAAAAGAAAAGCAAACTAACAACAAAATTAGAATACAGGAAAAGAAAATGAAAATGAGCAATAAAATGTCAAATAAGATACAAGTAAAAGTGAGAGGAAAATTGGACCAAAATCTGAAGAAAAAAAAAATCAGATCATTATAAAGAATTGATAAAAGGGACCACATTAGTATATAAGTAAGCCCACTTTAAAAAGTTAACATTCCACATTTCCACAATTTGGTGCAAAGTAATATGTTCTAACATTATGCTCTATTGTCTAGCTTGACCTACAGTGAATTTCTGTCTTGTAGTACTTGATTCTGCACTCCACTGTGCAGGATCTGAACCCCTGAAGCTGCCTGTCACTACATTTCTCATCGTATTCATCTTTCAAGATCCCAATGACACCAATTTCTCCATTACAACATATCCATTTTATGTGTTAAAGAAGTTGAGACTCAGGGGTAAAGAGATAATAGATGTTTACACATTTGGTGATAGGACTAGAACACAAAGGGAGTGTTCTTTCCACAGTATTACAAGACCAAGGATTTGTAGCATCCTTTGCTCCAAGGTTTGAAATAGTATACATTTAACAACTGGGCCATATCATGTCTACCTGGGTCAACATAAGGAGCAGGAAATTTTAGTAAGAATAAACACTGTGATGCTGTCTGCTATATCTTCCCAAATATGCAGATTGAAGTGAATGGAAGAAAATTTCAAAGCCATAGAGTTGCTTAACATAAAAATGGCCAGCCCCCAAAATGCATAATATGTGATAATATCATATCAAAGGATACATTTGCAGGGTATGCAAGCATATTGGATGAGCAAATTCCTATTCAACCATGAAATGATTTGCAACACAGTAAGAAAAGCATAACATTAAGGAGATGATTTCCTTTTTCCCTTTAATACTGAACATAACTTTCATTAATTTTAATATGTGACTTTCAAGGGCAAATATGCCCATGGGCATCCAAGAGAGACTCAACAGTGTTTTTAATCTAGAAAAGTAGTATAGTTACACAATATAAAATCAGTTTATTGGTTATTAAAACATTTCATTCAAATTTGACATTTATAGGCCTTGCTTGGTGTTTTTCTTCATTTACTTCATTTGAAGATCTTAATGACTATAAACCATAGGAACTTATTTAGGAAGTATCTCTCAGGCCTACAAGGACAAAACACTCATCATTTTCTGATGTCGCCTACAGACACTTCCATCTACTCATTTATTGACTTGTTTGTTTCGTAGGCATTTATTGGACTCCATTATTGGGTACTCAGAAAAAATTCATAATGGTTGTCTTCAAGGAGAGCAAAGCTACTGCGGAAAAACATGTAAAAATATGAATGTGATAATAAAACTACCATGAGAAAATTGTGAATGAAGTGCAGAGAATGCAGTTGTGGGTAGAAAAGACAAAATTAAATCTTCAAGGAAAGGTCACACTATGGAGGAGTCTCAGGAGAGAACACTGAAGAGGCTACAGGGCAAAGGCTTGGAGATTTTGCACTGGATGGATCCTGGCAGTGTGGCAAGACCTGGCCTATGACGTGAATTAAGAAAAAAACACTTACAGATAAGTGCAACTCAGTGATTAAAAACATAGGATAAGTAAATATATGTTTAAGTAAGCGTAAATGTCAGGTAAGCAGGGATCAGAATGTTAATAAGACAAAAATAGTCGTTTTAAGGAAATAAAGTCACAATAATATAAATATCTCATGGCAAATAACATGGCATAAAATTTATACAAGTTGAAATGTTATATACTGTGTTAGTCCTTCAATCATGTTTGACTCTTTGCAACCCCATGGGACTGTAGCCCACCAGGCTCCTCTGTCCATGGGATTTCCCAGGCAAAAACACTAGAGTGAGTTGCCATTCCCTTTTTCAGGGAATCTTCCTGATCCAGGGATCAAAACCGGGTCTCCTGCATTGCAGGCAGATTCTTTACCATCTGAACCATCAGGGAAGCCTAAATGTTACATTAGTGGAAATGAATAGCACAATTATGTATGTTTGACAAACCTAGGTAATCAGGATATGACAGTCATGAATTTATAATATGTATTATATACTACATACTATTTTGTTTTCTGCTGATTAGTTATGCTCAAAAATTTAATATCTATTACAATATATCATCTCATTATAATATATCAAATAATATAATTGTTATTTTATTATATATAATGTATATACAACCCAAATATTCTATGTGTGTGTGTGCACTGTCATCTAGTCATGTCCAACTCTTTTCAACCCCACAGGATCATCTGTTCGTTAGATTTTCTCAGCAAGAATACTGGAGCAGGTTGTCATTTCCTCCTCCAAGGGATCTTCCTGACTCAGAGATTGAAACTGCATCTCCTGCATCTTCTGTATTGCAGGTAAATTCTTCACTGGTGAGCCACTGGGGAAGCCCAAACATTCTATACTACAAATAAAAATACCTTTCTGGTCATCACAGATATTTTACAAAAACTGTGAATATAATAGATATATGTGTGCTAGTTGCTCATTTGTGTCCAACCTTTTGCAAACCCATAAACTATAGCTTGCCAGGTCCTTCTGTCCTTGAGGATTCTACAGGCAAGAATATTGGAGTGGGTAGCTGTTGCCTTCTCCAGGGGATCTTCCTGACCCCTGGGTCTCCTTCATTGCAGGCAGATTCTTTACCATCGATCCTGGGTCTCCTTCATTGCAGGCAGATTCTTTACCATCTGAGCCACCAGGGACGCATATAATAGGCTACTCCCCCCAAAAAAACTCTCAAGAAATTTAAAAAGAGATTAGTTTATGGGCTACATTATCTTGGTTATAATGCAATGGAACTAAATATTAATAAGAAAAGTATATGTTTAAAAATATTTAGAAGATAAAGTATAAATAACTCAGAGTTCAAAGCAGAAATTAAATTCGTCATAACCACTGTATAGGGTACAATGCAAATGAGAGTGTGGTCTATTACACTAATGGAATGCAGACAAATTACCACCTACATGAAAATTTATAAACTTAAATGAACATATATTATGCAAGAAATAATGGAAATGAAAGAACTGAATGATTACTCAAGAATTCATGGCAAAGTAAAACAAAAAAATCAGTAAAGCAGAAAGGAATTAGTAAATAAGAAATACTAACAGAAGGGAATGAGGTAGAAAATAAAAAGTATCAGAATCAAAAATAAATATAAAGATAAAAAATAATAGCCAAACCTGGCAAAGAAAGAAAGAAGATGAAAAGGAAGTCATAAATATGAAGCATTAAGAATAAAATAATTATATTAAAATCACAGACAATATTAATTTTGATGTAAAATTACTATAAACTAAAAATTGGAAAATATGTTATATAATATAAATATATATGTTGATTATCAAAGGTAACTTAAAACGTAAAAATCAAAAGAGACAAATAGCAAATATGAAACTATATTAAAAAAAATGTCTGTTAAAAATGGTGCCAGGGAAAGGCAATTCAAATGATTTCATGGGAAAATTCTGTACAAATCATTCTAATGTTATTTAGCCTGTTTTAAAACATAGAAAATAATTTATGAAGTGAACAAAGGACATAAAGAAACTTTGATTTGCATAGAAAAGTATACCATATCACCAGTTTTAGAACTGTAGATTTGAAGACCTTCAAGAAAACACTATTAGTTTGTGCCTAGTATCATACTAAAACAGCAGTGTTAGATGGGGGTTCAAAAATTTCAAGAGCAATTGCTTATCATTTATTAATATAATTATATACATACATCATCAGTTGTTCATGTGAATATTTTGATAGTTGCCCAAAATGTATTTCATAAAATTAACTGTTTGTTTCTCCTAAACATTTGAGAAACCACTTCCTTATAAAGAAAATCTGTATCAAATATATTTTATTTAATAGCAAGACAACATAAAGAGAAATGGAGGCACAAATATTGATGAATATAAAACAACATAACTGTCATGTATAGATGATATAGGGGCTTCTCAAATAGCACTAGTAGTAAAGAACCTGCCTGATCAATGCAGGAGACTTGAGAGATGTAAATTGCATCCCTGGGTTGGGAAGATCCCCTGGAGGAGGGCATGGCAACCCAGTATTCATGTCTGGAGAATCCCCAGAGGAGCTTGTCAGGTTACAGTCCATAGGGTCAGAAAGAGTCGGACAGGACTAAGCACACACTCACATAGATGATATAATTAAAATAAAATAAAATGAAAAACAACTACAATAAATTGAAGTCCTTTTAGAGTTGTTAAAATGTTAATACTTCAGTGGTAAGGTACATCGGTGTCTTACTTGTAGTTTCAATGTGAATGCTCACACTCAATATTTAAATCTGTCCAATTATCTACCTCTCCAAGATATTCTCATACCTTCAATTTCTTGTCTTTCATCTTAATAACTAGTCTTTATTTAGTTCTTTTTCCTATTAATCTTCCATCTTTATTTAAAATAGCTATTATTCTACAACCTCAGCCTTTTTTCCTGATCTTATTCTTTGTACCTGATTTAACTACAGCTTGGCCCTTCTGAAAGGATTCCCCTGTTTGAAGTGGATTGAAAACAACTGTGGTTTTTACATTCTTGTAGAACACCTCAAGGTATAGATTCAGAGTCCAGCTACCTCCAACATGCTTCTTCTGATGCTTGTGGCTTCATCTCCATAAGCAAAAAGCAATTTGGCTAACCATTCTGAGCTCCTCTTCCTTGCTATCATCCATAAATATATGGATTAACCTTCTTATTCAACTAAAGACTATGACCCTTATTTCACACTTTCCCTTTCCAGTGAAATCCTACCATAATCCAGGGTGACTTCTAGGCCAGGGAAAGGACACAGCCAATACTAGCCAAAAGCCACAGTGCAAATGCCACTTGGACTTTGTCCCCATCCTGGCAAGCCTTATCTCTGAAATAATGATGCCAATGACTTCACTCTCTCCCCAGCTTCCCATTCCTCCAGTTCTAGATGTCTGCTCTCCCTACATCACTTCTCCCCCACTTACTGGAATGCCCCAGACTGTGATTGTGGTGGAGGCACATTCATATCAACCTTGGAATTTGAAGAAAATGTCCTATAGGTTTTTGTCTTATTAAAGATCAACTGTTTCCTTAACTGCTGGGCTTTGGATTTATGCTCTGATATTTTACAAAAGCAACTGACGTGCTCTGAAGGCAGATGAGGAACCACTGCCCTGGGTTACTTATGCCTCTGCTTACATTTGTATCTTGACAGCCTTTCTTATCCAGCTTGGATTCCAATCACTTCAAATGGGTCTTTGGTCAGTAACATCAATCCATTCTTCTGTGATCCCTTCTATTGTTTGCAAAGGTAAGTCCTTAACTACTGCTCTGATCTTCTCTGTACTGCTAGAGGAAAAACATACAGTCTTGCACACTGGAATTGTCACTGATTTTCAGTCATTGATATCAAATGGCTCATAGCTGTCCTGAAGTCCTACTGTGTCCATAATAAGCTCATTTTTTTCTTTTCTCTAGGTAACAAGTCAAACCATTTGCTTCAGATCTCTAGCCCTATCACCTCACCCATTTTTCACAGGTGTCCTTAAATGACAACTTCACAGTAAGAACAGAATTCTCTTCATGTAAACTCCCTGAACTTTCAGCTCCACAGCCTTAAACATTCATGCTTCTGTTCAAGATTACCTGTTTCCTTCTATTGCAACGTAGGAAATGCTCCTCACACTAAGACTCACCTTTAAGCTTATTGGCTGAATTCCTTTGGCTCCCTCTGAAAGGCTTTACTTTGTTACTCATCCATAGATAATTGGCCTAATGGACCATTCAAAGCCTGGATTTGAACTATGACTTCTCCTTAATTGACTGAGTAACCATGAGCATTTGACCTCACCGATTCATGATCACAATTTGACTGTAAAGTGAAAAATAGAAATATTCCTCTTGCATAGAGTAGTGGTGAGAGTTGCAAATGTTAATAAACATCTTTGAAGAGTAAGTACAATGGAAGCAAGTGACAAATTATCCCCTTGTGCCTGTATGTTTAATTTCTACCACTATATTTAATTCCTCTAATCAGCATTTACCACACTCTTTGGGGGGAAAAAAATTCATCTCTGTGTTCTCCTTCAGTAACCAATGTGTTTTTCTCTTCCCATTCACAAGGAAGCATATCAGAAAAGTCTGAATTCTATCTCCACGTCTGCTTCTCCTTTCACTCCACGACCTTCTGAAATCTGGATTCAACGGCCCCCACTGTGCTGAACCTGCTCTTGTCAATGTCAGCAATGATGGCCTTGTAGTTAAATCCAATAAATAATTTCCAGGCCTTATCTACCTGAACACTTGGCAGAGTTTGACACTATTGACTGCTCTTTCTTTCTTGAAATGCCCTCTCCCTATGACTTATCTGTTGCTGAGCTCTCCTTGTTTGCCTTATACTTCCTTGACCGTTTCATTTTCCTCTTCTGTTTCCTTTCTCCTTGGCCTACCCTTTAATTATTGGCAATCTTCAGACTTCTGTCCTAAACCGTATTACCTTCTTATTTTAAATAATCCCTCTGGCTAATATTTTCTCCTTCTAGGGCATCAATTTCCAGCTATAATATGATGGATCCCAATCTATAAATCTCCATCTCAGGTGAAAAATTTGAGGAACTGTGTTTAAGAACAGAAATTCTAGAGACAGTAGACCTATGTTCAAGGTTTGCATTCTTTTCTGCCAGTTACTAGATATGTGGTGGGAAATTATTTGTCTGTGTCTCAGATAGGTTATTTGTAAAATAAAGATGAGAATAATGTGTTTTATGCACAAATGAAGAAAACATGTATGTATTGCTTAAGAGAATCAGTGACATGTAGAAAATACTTAAAAATATTTTACCTATTGGTGATTGCCTCTTCCTATAAACCTTCCTATAATCCTGTAAAACAACTGGCTATGTGACACTGTTATTTGATTGTCTCCAAAACCTTCTACTGCAATGTCAGACTATATTTTCCCAAGCCTCCTTCTCTTCATGTGTTTCCTAAGTCACTGAGTGGCATAGTTACCCAATAAGAAATTTTTTTTCCAACACCATCCACTTATTTAATATCTTTAAAGCTTCTGTGTACGCATGTCACTATTTCATTTCCAATATTGTTTATTTTTTTCTATTGGTATGATCAGTCCTCCCAGAGATTTATAGATGTATTAGTACCTTCAAATAACCAACTTTTGTATATTTCTAAAATAATTTTATAATTATTTTGCATTTTAAATTCTGTTCTTTGATTTGTTATGTCCTTTCTTTTAAACTAAGGATTTTGTTCTATCATTTTTGTTTGATCAATTAATATCTGGTTTTTCTATTTTTTTAAGTGAATAAGCACTTGATAAATTTCTTTCTAAAAGTTTGAATATACAGTTTTTGTTATTATTTACAAATAATTTTTTAATAATATACAAACTATTCAGAAGTGGGTATGTTCCTAATGTCTGTGAGCTCTTATGGACTTGTGGTCAGAGCATATGGTCTTTTTATCTTGTTATATTTTGAAATGGGTTGAAAACTACATTAGACCTAGGATATAATTTTTGTAATTGTCTAAGATGTTTGAGAAAAATTCATATTCTCTTATTTTTGGATTCAGATTTCCATCTGTATTTTATACAGATAAATCCATTAACTTCAGATTTATAATGTAGTTCAACTTTTTTTGCATTTTTACTGATTATCTTTTCCAGTTTAATCTGTCAAGACTTGANGAAAACTACATTAGACCTAGGATATAATTTTTGTAATTGTCTAAGATGTTTGAGAAAAATTCATATTCTCTTATTTTTGGATTCAGATTTCCATCTGTATTTTATACAGATAAATCCATTAACTTCAGATTTATAATGTAGTTCAACTTTTTTTGCATTTTTACTGATTATCTTTTCCAGTTTAATCTGTCAAGACTTGAGAAGAGTATGTCAAATTTGCTACAGCGTGAAGAATTTATTAACTTTTCTCATTAGCTTTATCAACATTTTGTTTACTTATTTTGAAATAGTTTTATAGAATCATACAATATATAATTATTAGAGAATCCTGGTATATTTACCCTTGCATCATCAATTTATCATTAAATTAGGGACAGTATGCTTAACAATGTTTGTGATCTTAAGATATACTTTTTAAACTAAAATAGTTATGTCAGCTTTCTTTAGTATTTTTGTATATATTTTCTCTCATTTTACTTTTAAGTCTTTCTGTATCTTTAATTTTTAGCCATGTCTCTATAAACAGTGTATAATTGCACATTAAAATTCATTTTTATAATTCCTGTCTCTTGATGGGTATAATACATACATTTATTTCTGTGATTAAGATATACTGAGCCTTTTTCTTTCATTTCACTTCTTAATTCATATGTTTCTTTTTATTGTGCTTATTACCTTAAAATTTGAATTCATATTTTTCCTTATTCCATATTTTCTTTTTTCTACAGGTCCATAAAATTTTATCATTCCCATTTAATTTTAGGAAGCCTAAAATTAATCAATATCTTAATTCTCTTTGATAACAATTTAAGAACCAAGAACTCTTTAAATATGATCACTTTCCTCCTGGGTTACATAATGTACATGTGCTATGTTTCCATCTGGCTTTCCTTCTTCCCTATATACATTCTATAGAGTTTTCTATAGTTATTTATTTATGTTTTGTGGAAACACCTCAGTTTTATTCACCGTTACAGTACTGTTTTATTTCATGCTTTTGCTCAAAGGTGTATTTTGCTGCTTATACTACTCTAAGTCAGCAGTTATTTTCCTCAGCACTTTGAAGAGATCTTGCAACTAATCTCTGACACCCAACGATGCTCTAATTATTCATGTCAGTCATCTGCTCTTTCTCTTTGAATGAATTTTAACTATTTAAATTATTTTAAGCTTTAGGATTATAGAAAGATAACACCTACTTCTTAAGTTGAAGATATTCTAATGTAGGGCTCCCTATAATAAGGAATAAATGATGTGCCACTTTTCAACTTTTATTTAATTTATTGTATACAAGAGACAATATTCAGAGGAACATGGGTCTGGAATCAGAAGTCAGAGATTTTTGCCTCTAGATGATAAAGAATCTGCATGCAATATGGGAGACCTGGGTTCTATCCCTAGGTCAGGAAGAGCCCCTGGAGAAGGGAATGACTAGCCACTCCAGTATTCTTGCCTGGAGAATTCCATGGACAGAGGAGCCTGGTGGGCTACAAGTCCAAGGGGTCAGAAAGAGTCAGAAACGCCTGGGCGACTAACACTGTGTCATTTCTAGCTACACAACCTTGAACAAATCATAAAACCACCTCAAGACTAGACATCCTGTCTCTCAAGTGAGGATGGCAATATCCACCTCAGAGGGTTGTCAGAAGGACTGAATGAAACAGCAAGTAGGAATAATGAGCTCAGTGCTTAGTTCAGAGAAGTGCCCAAAAGATTATGCCAAGTCAAGAAAAGTATACGTCTGCAGACCACAACTTGGATTGCTATTTGTTGCCTGTGCATGAGCTGCTAGAACTCTCAAGGTTCAGAGAAGCAGTTCATAAAGTTAAATAAATTAATCATCAAAATAGCAACACTATTAAACAATGACCAAGTCTCTTAGACTGTTAAAGGTTTCTCTCTGTCTTTATTCTTCTACAGTTTCACTACAATGTTTTTAACTTTTGATTTCTTTGTATTTGTCATTTATATTATATTTATCATTTATATTATATTTATCATTTCCTGGACTTGGGGATCTATGTTTTTGTCAAAATTTAAAAAATCTATTTTTGCTTTAAATATTGTTTCTCTTCTTTATATCTGACATTGAGTTACATATATATTGATACTGCTCATATTACCCTTTATATCTTGCAGACATACATTCATATTTTCTGTGTTTTTGTTCTCTATTTCCTATTAACTACTTTTGGACATATATTCTACTTCATTAATTCTCTCTTCAGCTGTAACTCTTTTGCTATTAATATAATCAATTGAAAATTTTACTCCAAACACTGTATGTTTAGGTTTAGAATTATGCTATTTAAAATGTTATTTGTTGACTTTTAATAAACTTTAAATTGAAGACCTTTAAGATTGCAATTTGTATCTCATTACATCTCAAGCAAATGTACTTCCATTAACTGGAGGAGTATTTGGTTTAATTCCTTGTTCTTTTTTCTTCTTTTTGATGCTCAGACATGAGGGATTGCTCTCTTCTGTTGAATTATATTTGTTGTTCGAATTTAATGAGTTACAGCTCTATGAGCATAGATTTAGGAAGTTATTGTGTTCATAGTCAATGGATTCTAGAAAGCTGGAAGCATTTCAGTCCTTTCAGAGTACTTTGGCTCAACACTGGACACTCAAACTCTCTGCTAGCCTCTTACATTATGGCTTTAGTACTACTGCTGATTCCCCACGAGATCACAGCCATTGACCTTATAGCAATTCTGGTTTCTCCCTGGCTTTTTAACCTTACTAGTACTTAGTTGGGCTTAGGAGACCCCAGTTCAATTCCTTGGTCAGGAAGATCCTCTGGAGAAGGGATGGGCTACCCACTCCAGTATTCTTGGGCTTCCTTGTGGCTCAGCAGGTAAAGGAACCACCTGCAATGCCGGAGATTTGGGTTCGATCCCTGGATTGAGACGATCCCCTGGAGAAGGGAAAGGCTACCTACTCCGGAATTCTGGCCTGGAGAATTCCATGGACTATATATATGGTCCATGGGGGTCACAAAGAGTCGGACATGACAGAGTGACTTTCACTTCACTGTACTAAGTTAGTCCAAGGTTTATATATATGATAGTTTCTTTGATTGTAGCTTTCTTCCTTCTATTGTTCCTTCCTTCACCTTCTCTTTCTTCCTTTTTTTTTTTTTTCAATAAAAGAAAATGGAGAATTTAGAACTTGTCTCTACCTCTTGTAAAACTGGTGATGCTTCAAATAATATGTTTATTATGGGCTTCATTGTTTTGCTGCCCAAGTCCTAGGTGTTCATTGGAAGGACTGATGCTGAAGCTGAAACTCCAATACTTTGGCCAACTGATGCGAAGAGTTGATTCATTGGAAAACACCTTAATGCTGGGAGGGATTGGGGGCAGGAGGAGAAGGGGATGACAGAGGATGAGATGGCTTGATGGCATCACCAACTCAAAGGACATGAGTTTGAGTGAACTCCGGGAGTTGGTGATGGACAGGGAGGCCTAGCGTGCTGTGATTCACGGGGTCACAAAGAGTTGGACTCGACTGAGCCACTGAACTCAACTCAACTGAATCCAATTGACTACATAATCATATCAACTCATCTTCCAAACAAACAAAAGATCAAAAGCCAAAAACCTTTAAAATCTACTACATCTCCTTACACCCACAGCCAATATTCTTGTTAAGATTACCACCATCTCATTCCCAGAGTGCTGGAAGAGTCCCCTAACTTTTTTCCTCTCCCCAGTTTTACATCCAAATCATTTTCTCCCATGTACTCAGAACATTTACAAAAGTGCAAGTCTAAATTTATGTTTGCTACTTAAAACCATCCAACAGCTCTTGTTTCTTTTGGATGAAATGTCAAAGTCCTTCATCATGGTTTTCTCCTAAGGCTCCTCCGTTAAATGACCATTGTTTACACTCTGATCATCTCTCATTACCACCCCCACTCCACATGTCACATTCTACAAACAGTTCATCTTGTTTCCTTGTGTCATACAATCTCTTCCCTCTTGACACCTGAGCAAACTATTTCCTCCTCCTGATACCCTCCCTCAGATCCCTATTTGTATTTAAGCCTTTCATTGCTAAATAGCTTCTATTGAGTAGATTATTCACTCTCTATGGCTCAATTTAAATAAAGCTTCTTTTAGTGAATCTCTGAACTCCCAGCTAGATTAGGCATCCCTTCTGGGTGCTTCCGTGGAGTTCCATATTTATTATAGCACTTAGCATACTTCATTGTAATTTCTTTATACTCGTTTGCATTCCCAATTAGACTATACACCCCATGAGAACAAGTACTGTCTATTTTGTTTATTCTTGTGTCCCAGGTTCCAAGACAAATGTCTTGCCTTTGAATGTTCAATAAATATTTATTGAATGAATGAAAACAAGTAAGGACAGTCTTATAAATATTAGGAGAAGAGCTCTGGAAGGGAGTAGAAATGAAAATTTCAGCCACTAGTACAAAGTCTCTAACTCTTTTTCTGTTATCAACTATAAACCTCAACAGAGATTTCTTAAGTAAATGTCTTGCGTATAATAATGGCTCAATATTTTTATTAGATAAATAAAATAATCACTAGTTACAATTCATGATAGCCTTGAACTTCTTGAAATAAATCTTATAGTACAAATGAAATGATAAAAGCCCTCGCTTACTTGATACATAGACCTAATTTTTTCCTTACCATTTAAATACAACATAGTCATCATTATTTTACCTTAGGTCCATTTTCACACAAATTATCCTAATTGGTATTTGAATCCTCCTATTTTCAGTTTGTCACAGAGTCCAGCTTAACCACAGTTTCCCACATTCTGCGCCACCTGCTATCTTTATCCATTTTGTCCTGTCAGAGGCACATCAAGCAGGCTCAGAGTGTAATCACATCAGAATCGATTTTCATGGCTGAGAGAAAAATAATGGAAATTTCTCTAATGTAGTAAATGTATGTGTTCCTTTTGGTTAACCAAAATAGACTATACATCAGACCTGTCAAAACTGAGTTTTCTTGATTCGGTGCTCTTCCGCCAACTTGTATACAAATTACAGAAGCACGCTGTGCAGCACCATGATGCAACCTTCCTGCTCTCTGGTCTGTTCCTCTTGCATTTCTCTCTCAGATAAACAGTCTCACCAATTTATCAAGTTACCAGCCAGTCTGAATACTCAGGCAACCTGCTCTATGTTAGAAGATCTACCATTGCTTAGATCAATGAACACTCCCGTTAGGAGATGTTCCCAAACAGCAGCAATGGTACTATTTGGATGAGTGTACAATCAAAGTCAAATACTATCTTTATGAACTTTATCCATATCCTAAATTGCTTTTTTCTTTCTATAATCATTTGAACTGTGGAATCACATGATTTAATATTAGTGTTTAACTCCCTGAAGCTATTCACATGATAAACTATATTCAAATTTTAAGCTCCCAATGAGGTGTTCATACTACACATACTTTCTCTATCGTGTTCTTATAAAGCAGATGTATCTTGAAAACACTTGTAGAATTCCTCTTTTTTGGTTTCTTAATAAATGTGATCACAGTTGCATGATAATATTAGGAAGGAATTTTAACCTGAATGATCCAGATTAACTACATTTCTTAATATACACCAGCCCCAACTAAATTTTAGCTACTAGAATAAGTACTAAAAAGATATTTTATAATCATTGGCAATGCTTTTACTAGGAGGAACAAAAAAGAGAATCAGTATATTCAAAAACTGCCCATGATGTATTTATGAAAGTTGCTGATCAGTAAGTCAATTTTTTATTAGCATCCAGAAGCCATTCATAACCAGCAAGAAGTCAACTAATTCAAGTTCAGTATCCCTAATGTATTACAGTAAAATTATGGGATTTTCTTTCTTTTGCTTAAGAACGGTAAGAATAAGTACATGAAAAATGTATATCTCATTGAAAATGCCTAAATGTCTTCCAAAAAAACTTTAGGCAGTATGGATAGTCCCATAAAAAGTGAAGTTTTCCTAGTATCCATCCTCTTAAAATCAAGGGTTTTTTTATGTTTTAATTTAGTTTATTTCTCAGTATCTGTGACAAACAAGTGTATATAATATCTAATCCTTCTGTCGTCCTTTTAATAAGAATTTCTACATTTCTTGGTACTAAGATAAAATATATTTTTTTAAACAGTAAATATTGATAGTGTTTCAATTATACAATTACTGATGAAATAGACTACTTTAGGAAATAATAATCTTACTCTCATCACACAGCAAAATCAGAAGAGGTGTTGGGGCAAAGAAAAATTGCTTGATTTAAAAAGCCATCAGATGGAGAAGATGGTGGGCTAATATACTAAAGAACGGTCTTACAGAAGTTAGAATGCAGACTTCTTTTAAACTACAAGTGGAAGGTTCTGGCTCATTGTTGCACACTTCTTGGCACTGGCCAGATGCCAAATGAGATGTGTAATCTTTTTTTTTTTCTTTTGCATTTTAATCATCTTGTTTCATTTCACGTTATAAATCACGAAGAGCTTTCCCACATCAAGATATTCGCTTCTACAACATCATTTTAAACAGCTGCATTGTATTCCTTTGTTTTTGCTTTTTTTTTTTTTGGTGGGAGGGGGATTCATGTTTGGGAGTTCGTGTACACCCGTGGCAGATTCATGTCAATGTATGCCAAAACCAATAGAGTACTGTAAAGTAAAATAAAGTAAAATGGAAGCTCTAAAAAAAAAATAATAAATAAAAATGAAAGTTAAACAAAAAGGTTATNGGTGGGAGGGGGATTCATGTTTGGGAGTTCGTGTACACCCGTGGCAGATTCATGTCAATGTATGCCAAAACCAATAGAGTACTGTAAAGTAAAATAAAGTAAAATGGAAGCTCTAAAAAAAAAATAATAAATAAAAATAAAAATTAAACAAAAAGGTTATTTCTTAATTCAGTTTTCTTTAATCAAAATTATTTTTTTTTTAAGACTCAGATGTAAACAAAACCAATTCTAAGCACTTGGTAGTCATGCATAGTAACGAGAAATTGGTCTGCATGTCTGGTAACAAAAACATGCTTAAAGTCATATTGCTGTTTTAAACTCCTAGGATATTTTTAACAAGGTGTCACGGAGATATACAGGAGTAGCCAGTGGTAGTGTTCTTTTTTTAACATTGAAGTTAAAGTGAAAGTCTCTCAGTCATGTTCAACTCTTTGCGACCATGGACTGTACAATCCATGACTGGAGTGGGTAGCCTTTGCCTTCTCCAGGGGATCTTCTCGACCCAGGGATCAAACCCAGAACTCTCGCAATGCAGGTGGATTCTTTACTAGCTGAACCACAAGGGAAGCCCAAGAATACTGGAGTGGGTAGCCTATTCTTCTCTAGCAAATCTTCCCTACCCAGGAATCAAACTGGGGTCTCCAGCATTACAGGTGGATTTTTTACCAACAGAGCTATGAGGGAAGATCCCCTTTCTTAAAATTCAATTTTAGTAATTTTTAATAATTTGATTTTGTAATACATTGTATTCACTAGGACTTATCTTTTTTTAATAGGAGGTAATATCACATAAAAGAAAAAAAAACATGGAACTTGGAATTAAGACTTCTGTGAATCAGATTACACGTCCCAAATCCTAGTCATTAAACAACTCTTTAGCAGTGAACAAACCCCTTCAGTTCTTCCATTTAAATCTTTACAAAAACCAAATTTTTGAAGCTTTAATTCTACCTATAGCTAACACAATATTCCTTATAGATGTTTACATGTTTAAAATTTTTCAATTTTGTTGTTTCTATTCCTTAAAATCTTTTTGAGGCATTTAAGATTTTAAACTTCTAAGGGCAGAACTTTTTTGGATATATCGTAATTAACAGTTGACTGAAGTGTAATCTAAACTGAGTTTGGTCATGTTCTCCTTCAAAAAATGGATGAAAATGCTGTACAAAGGACAATCTAACCAGGGTGATGAGAAATCCATTCATACCCCTTAACAGACTTTCAATTCTAGACAATCCCGCTTCCGGGTGGCAAGTCTTGATGTGATGCACATTAGCATAATCAATAGGGAAATTGATCCGGTACAAAGATGAGAAGGAAGAACTGGCAGTGGAGGATTTCTTTCTTGACATACGGATTTGAAAAACATAATTCCTGGCTAGTATTTAACTGTAGGAATTTCTTTACCTGACTGAGCTTTCATAATGAAAAATATCCCTCACAATCTGCAAATTTTTTCTAACTCAGCAGGAGTATAAATTAATAGTTAACTGCTGCTGTAATTTAATTTATTAGATTGTAGATACTTTCGTGGTTGTATGGCTATATATTTCAACCCAAGTGTCCAAGTCCTACAGGAAAACTCTGGTAGTGCCTGGTTGACTACTGTGTGAGTTCAGTACATGAGCATTATAAAATAGATCATTGTATGTGTTTAATATACTTAATGAAGTTGTTCAACAAATATTTACTCATTCATTTTTATTTATTGAATATTCACTTTGTCAAACAGGGCTTATGTGCTCTTGTCTAAATTTCATATTAATTTTCCAATAACAAGAGTTGAGCATATTTCTGATATTTTGCTACCTGGGTTTACTACATTAATTTGGACAAATTGCTCAGCCTTTCCCTTCCTTTCTCATGTTTCCCATATGTAAGATGGAAATAATAAGAGTATGAAAATTCACAGGAGTTTGTGATGATTAAGTGAAATAATATATTCAGATATTTAGCATAGCAAAATATTCTACATGGTAACTGCTCTTAATGTCTTCATTTTACTGAGGCCATAGGAAACAAACACCTTGCTTATGGGCAAACAGGTAATAAGCAGAGGAGTGGAAATTTAGACTATATTTCTCTAAATTCTGGGTATTTACTTTTATCTTTTTAAAATTAATTTTATCAGTGTGATACCCATGCATTATACTTAAAAGATAGGTAATGCTACAAGACTTAAGACAAATGCAAAAACCATCAAACTTTTCCTTTTCCTCTTCACTCCTAATTCTAATAACATACAAATATTTGTTTCTTAATTTACTAAGTTGAGACGTTATTATCTTCCTGTTAGTAAATATGGAGACTTTTCACCCAAATGTCCCAGCTATCTTTTTTACATTTTTTCATTCAAATTTTATCAAATTTGTTCAGATAAAGCAATTTTTAATATCTACATTATGCTTGCTAAGTAGTTGTTTTTCACCCCTGAGCCAAGTGAAGCACTATATTTTAAATGTCTTTCCTGTTCCATCTTTTGTCTTTTTTTGACTTTAATAATTTTCTTGAATTAATTTTGGCTTAATTGTCTATGTCCCTAACATTTTCTTCACAAAGTCTTCAAGAATATCAAACCACTTTCAAATTCTCTGTTTTACATAGATAAACACATTAGATTATTTGCTTCTCCATTTCCCTGGAGACACTATTAGTAAAGATTCCCATGCTCCCACCCATTCTCAACTCTTGCCTGAAACCAGCCTCTTGCTCTTAGCCTGGGACTGCCTTTCTTATCTCTTGATGATGAATTTACTCTTTCCTGAATTCTGGGTCTTCTTTCTTGCTTACCTTTTTGTTTGGATGAAAGATACTCTGAGATGCTAGAAAAGTGGGCTTTAAAATGACCTGTGTAAATATATTGGTATACGTGTCCAAAATTTTTTTCTTTCCCCTCATCTATGATTAACATTTGGCTGAGTATACGATTCTTTTTTTAAATATAAATTTATTTATTTTAATTGGAAGTTAATTACTTTACAATATTGTATTGGTTTTGCCATACATCAACATGAATCCACCACAGGTATACGTGTGCTCCCCATCCTGAACACCCCTCCCCCTCCCTCCCTGTACCATCCCTCCAGGTCATCCCAGTGCACCAGCCCCAAGCATCCAGTATCATGCAGCGAACCTGGACTGGCAATTCATA
>SJYX01010782.1:273618-288411 GCA_006410675.1 Oreotragus oreotragus
TCCCTGTACCATCCCTCCAGGTCATCCCAGTGCACCAGCCCCAAGCATCCAGTATCATGCACCGAACCTGGACTGGCAATTCATACGGAAGTGTTGAATTACAAAATTCAGGATTTTGAAAATATTCCATCGTTATTTAGTTTCTAGTTTTGCTTAAATTGTCAATTGCCATTCTTATTCTCCATGCTTTACATATGATCTTCTTTTTTTTTTCCCTCAGTAGGAGTGTTTGGATCTTAATTTATTTTAGTTTCATTAATTTTATGATGATATGTCTTAGTGTGGGCATTTTTTAAATTTATTTTTCTTTATCATCATTGTTCTGTACACCAGTTCAGTTCAGTTCAGTCACTCAGTCGTGTCCGACTCTTTGCAACCCCATGAATTGTAGCACGCCAGGCCTCCCTGTGCATCACCAACTCCCGGAGTTCACCCAAACTCATGTCCATCAAGTTGGTGATGCCATCCAGCCATCTCATCCTCTGTCGTCCCCTTCTCCTCCTGCCCCCAATCCCTCCCAGCATCAGAGTCTTTTCCAATGAGTCAACTCTTTGTATGAGGTGGCCAAAGTATTGGAGTTTCAACTTTAGCATCAGTCCTTCCAAAGAGACTTTAATTCTGAAAGCCTCTTTTAAATTTTTCTTGTTCTTTTTTCCTAGAATTTATATTAGCCATATGATGAAACTTCTGGATAAACATTTATTATAATTTTTCTTATCTACTTTTAAAAAATTTTGGCCTTTTGTTTCTACTTTCTTAAAGATTGCTGTTGAAGTCAAGGATATATGGAAAGATGCTCAATGACACTGAAAATCAGGAAAATGCAGATCAAAATCACAATAAAGTATCACTTTACCCCTGTGAACATGTTTCTTTTTCTTTTTTTAAGACAGTATTGGTGAAATTGGAAGAGTACAAAATGGTATAGCCACTATGGAAAACAATATCATAAAATTAAAAATAGAACTACCATAAGATCTGGAAATTCTACTTTTGGGTATTTAGCCAAAATAATTGAAGTTATGATCTCAAAGAGGTATTAGCACTTCCAGGTTCATTGCAGTGTTATTCATAGTAATCATGTGTAGAACTAGCCCGCATACTCAATTGCTCTGTCATGTCTGACTCTTTGCGACCCCATGGACTGTAGCCCACTTGCAACCCTGTCTGCGGATTTTCTGGGCAAGAATACTACAGTGGTTTGCCATTTCCTACTCCAGGTAATGGGTGAATGGATAAGGAAAGTGTGTTATATACACACAATGGAACATCACTCAGCCTTAAAGGAGAAGAAAATCCTGTAATATGTGACATGGTTAGCCTTGAAGACATTATGACAAGTGAAATAAGCTAATCATAGGACAAACAATGAGTGAGTCCACTTACATGAGGTATCTAAAATAGTCAAATTCAAAGAGTTAAAGAATGCACAGCGGTTTCCAGGGGCTGGGGAGAGAGAAATTGGGGGTTGCTAATTAAAATGTAAAAAATTCAGTTATAGAAAATGAGTAAGTTCTAGGGACCTGCTGTACAACATTATGCTGTAGATAACAATACAGTATTTCACACTTGAAAATCAATTAAGAGAGTAAGATCCCAAGTTAACTGTCTTTATCATAATTTCTTTTTAAGAAATTTCTTTCAAATTTTTAGTGTAAGTTATTCTTTCAAGTCATTTTTTGTCCTCTATTTTCTTTTTATATTATTATGTTCTTATTTCAGAAATGCAATATATTCTCATCTCTCCAAGATTAAAAGTGAAAACTCAAAATGAAAGTTGCTCAGTCACATCCAACTCTTTGTGACCCCATGGACTATACAGTCCATGGAATTCTCTAGACCAGAAAACTCGAGTGGGTAGCCTTTCCCTTGTCCAGGGGATCTTCCCGACCCAGGAATTGAACCAGGATCTCCTGCATTGCAGGTGGATTCTTAGGGAAGCCCTCCAAGATTAAAGACACAGGGTAATTTGATTGCTTATTTTAAGATCTATTTTGTTCACTGTTTGCCTCTTTTTATGAAAACTTCTCTCTACTATTTGCTTCTCATTTCATGTTGAGGTGTTTTTTTTTTTTTTTTTACATATATGCCTAATAATTGCTGGCTACCCACTTGCATTTAAAATTAAAGCACTGAAGAGATGACTGAACTGCATGACAAGGCTTCACTGTGGAATGACTGCTTTGGGATGATAGCACTCTTTGCTGCACATTCTCTAGGCCTAACCTTCTTAGTGGTCATCCTCATGTCCCCAGAGAAAAATCTTCCAATTCATTACCTATACAAGATAGTAGGAGGGAAACAATGAAGAACAAGCCTCCTTTCCAAAGTTTTTGGAGCTGACAAGGAGAGCTATGAGGATTTTATTGTTCAGTATGTAGACTTTTCTTAATATCTTTGTTTTCAGTATTGTGCTTCTCATCTGCAAGATCTTGAAAATCTTGGCTTAATTTCTTTTTTTTTTTTAATTTTTTATTTTTTTGTATTTATTTATTTTTTTACACGAACTCCCAAACATGAAGCATGGCAGGGGGGTTCATGCTTAATTTCTTCAATATGGAAAGTTTTATCCTGTCAGAAGTGAAAGAGACAGTTACCTAGCTATACAAGATGAGGAAATAATCCCGTGAATTTAACTGCTCCTTCTTCAAATGTTCTGCTGCTGCTGCTGCTGCTGCTGCTGCTGCTAAGTTGCTTCATTTGTGTCCGACTCTGTGTGACCCCATAGATAGCAGCCCACCAGGCTCCCCCATCCCTGGGATTCTCCAGGCAAGAACATTGGAGTGGGTTGCCATTTCCTTCTCCAATGCATGAAAGTGAAAAGTGAAAGTGAAATTGCTCAGTTGTGTCCAACTCTTAGCGATCCCATGGATTGCAGTCTTCCAGGCTCCTTCATCCATGGGATTTTCCAGGCAAGAGTACTGGAGTGCAATGCCATATGTACTATAAATCTTAAGAAGACCTTCCAAGGAGGACCATGCCTCAAATACCTGAAACTTGTAAGGATCTGAAACATAAACTAGCTTGCTTCTCATTTACTATTTCCCCAACTGTATATCACTATCATGTTTATTTGTTCTAAGATAATGTACTCTTGCCTGGAAAATCCCATGGACAGAGGAACCTGGAAGGCTACAGTCCATGGGGTCGCTGAGGGTCGGACACAACTGAGCGACTTCACTTTCACTTTTCACTTTCATGCATTGGAGAAGGAAATGGCAACCCACTCCAATGTTCTTGCCTGGAGAATCCCAGGGATGGGGGAGCCTGGTGGGCTGCTATCTATGGGGTCACACAGAGTCGGACACAAATGAAGCAACTTAGCAGCAGCAGCAGCAGCAGCAGCAGCAGCAGAACATTTGAAGAAGGAGCAGTTAAATTCACGGGATTATTTCCTCATCTTGTATAGCTAGGTAACTGTCTCTTTCACTTCTGACAGGATAAAACTTTCCATANGGGAGCCTGGTGGGCTGCTGTCTATGGGGTCGCACAGAGTCGGACACGACTGAAGTAACTTAGCAGCAGTAGCATTCTCATGTTTCTGAATGGGGGGACCTGTATTACTGTTATTTACACTGTGGAAGATTAAATTTTCCAAAAACAGCTGCAACGATATCTTTTATCCCACACATCCTTGTTTCACTGTGACCTTGTCTTTCTTCCAGGAAGACACAGGATGCATGTCTTTTCCCATGGAATCTGGTTAAAACTTTATATGACTACCTCAAAGAACAGCGTGGGGTGAAAGTGGGGCTGTGTAACGAAGAGAGCTTGTAAGGAGCAATAGGGCACTTCCCAGCTATCTCCCTTGGGATGTTTGCTCTCCTAACTCAGCTACCATGCTCTAAGGAAGCCCAGGCTACATGAATAATTGTATATAAGTGTCTTGGTGAATAACCACCATTGAAAGTCCCAGAGGATAGTGAGTAGTAATCATTATCCATGTGAGTGGAGAAACTTTTGAGCTGATTCCACCCCAAGCTGATATCTAATCATAATTGAATGACTAACCTTGATTCGTCAAGGCCCAGTCTTTCCCAGAACTGTGAGAGATAATAATAAAATAATTTTTGTTAATTTGTTACTGGGATAACAGATAGCTGGGAGCATACATTTATAATTATATTTGTGAGTGATTTTTTTCCCCTTATGAGACAAACTAATGGTTCATCTTACAATAAATGACAACTTCAACTGAGAAAATATATCTGTATTCTACTTTCTAAGCCTTGTTAACTCCTCACTCCTCTTCTGCTGCCTATGCTTCAAAAATTTGTTGTCCTCTCTATTTTATTGGTGGTTCTCCAGGTGGTCTTATATCCTTACTTCATTCTCGTGTAAGTGAGATTTCTGGAAGGAATGGTGACAAGTGTGTGTTCAGTCTGCTATATATAGTTGAACTCATCATTCTGTATATAAGGTTCTAAATTTATAGATGTAGTTTTGACACCAATGGTTACCTAATGACAGCATTTTATCTTTTCTGTATTATTATTCAGGTTTCTTTTTTTTTTCTTTAGTGAAAGTTAGTGCTAATGAACAAAGTCAGTGCTTTTTAACCATTAGTTCAATGAAATCTCTCTGCATAGAAAATAAAAATGCAACTCCCAAAATGAACAAATAATAAAAATACAAACAAAAATGGATCACAATTATGTATGGAATGGCAGTAAATAAGACTACATAAATTTTTGATCCTCCATTTCTGAAATAGAAATATCAATTTTAACAGAAATTATAAGTGACAATTTAATGAGATAATAGCTGTGAAACTTCTTATTATACTATAGTACCTAATACATAGTATATAATGTATCCATGATAAATATTGGCTCAATATGGATGCATTTACTGTAATTTCCTTCCATNTTTTTTTTTTTTTTTTTACATATATGCCTAATAATTGCTGGCTACCCACTTGCATTTAAAATTAAAGCACTGAAGAGATGACTGAACTGCATGACAAGGCTTCACTGTGGAATGACTGCTTTGGGATGATAGCACTCTTTGCTGCACATTCTCTAGGCCTAACCTTCTTAGTGGTCATCCTCATGTCCCCAGAGAAAAATCTTCCAATTCATTACCTATACAAGATAGTAGGAGGGAAACAATGAAGAACAAGCCTCCTTTCCAAAGTTTTTGGAGCTGACAAGGAGAGCTATGAGGATTTTATTGTTCAGTATGTAGACTTTTCTTAATATCTTTGTTTTCAGTATTGTGCTTCTCATCTGCAAGATCTTGAAAATCTTGGCTTAATTTCTTTTTTTTTTTTAATTTTTTATTTTTTTGTATTTATTTATTTTTTTACACGAACTCCCAAACATGAAGCATGGCAGGGGGGTTCATGCTTAATTTCTTCAATATGGAAAGTTTTATCCTGTCAGAAGTGAAAGAGACAGTTACCTAGCTATACAAGATGAGGAAATAATCCCGTGAATTTAACTGCTCCTTCTTCAAATGTTCTGCTGCTGCTGCTGCTGCTGCTGCTGCTGCTAAGTTGCTTCATTTGTGTCCGACTCTGTGTGACCCCATAGATAGCAGCCCACCAGGCTCCCCCATCCCTGGGATTCTCCAGGCAAGAACATTGGAGTGGGTTGCCATTTCCTTCTCCAATGCATGAAAGTGAAAAGTGAAAGTGAAATTGCTCAGTTGTGTCCAACTCTTAGCGATCCCATGGATTGCAGTCTTCCAGGCTCCTTCATCCATGGGATTTTCCAGGCAAGAGTACTGGAGTGCAATGCCATATGTACTATAAATCTTAAGAAGACCTTCCAAGGAGGACCATGCCTCAAATACCTGAAACTTGTAAGGATCTGAAACATAAACTAGCTTGCTTCTCATTTACTATTTCCCCAACTGTATATCACTATCATGTTTATTTGTTCTAAGATAATGTACTCTTGCCTGGAAAATCCCATGGACAGAGGAACCTGGAAGGCTACAGTCCATGGGGTCGCTGAGGGTCGGACACAACTGAGCGACTTCACTTTCACTTTTCACTTTCATGCATTGGAGAAGGAAATGGCAACCCACTCCAGTGTTCTTGCCTGGAGAATCCCAGGAACGGGGGAGCCTGGTGGGCTGCTGTCTATGGGGTCGCACAGAGTCGGACACGACTGAAGTAACTTAGCAGCAGTAGCATTCTCATGTTTCTGAATGGGGGGACCTGTATTACTGTTATTTACACTGTGGAAGATTAAATTTTCCAAAAACAGCTGCAACGATATCTTTTATCCCACACATCCTTGTTTCACTGTGACCTTGTCTTTCTTCCAGGAAGACACAGGATGCATGTCTTTTCCCATGGAATCTGGTTAAAACTTTATATGACTACCTCAAAGAACAGCGTGGGGTGAAAGTGGGGCTGTGTAACGAAGAGAGCTTGTAAGGAGCAATAGGGCACTTCCCAGCTATCTCCCTTGGGATGTTTGCTCTCCTAACTCAGCTACCATGCTCTAAGGAAGCCCAGGCTACATGAATAATTGTATATAAGTGTCTTGGTGAATAACCACCATTGAAAGTCCCAGAGGATAGTGAGTAGTAATCATTATCCATGTGAGTGGAGAAACTTTTGAGCTGATTCCACCCCAAGCTGATATCTAATCATAATTGAATGACTAACCTTGATTCGTCAAGGCCCAGTCTTTCCCAGAACTGTGAGAGATAATAATAAAATAATTTTTGTTAATTTGTTACTGGGATAACAGATAGCTGGGAGCATACATTTATAATTATATTTGTGAGTGATTTTTTTCCCCTTATGAGACAAACTAATGGTTCATCTTACAATAAATGACAACTTCAACTGAGAAAATATATCTGTATTCTACTTTCTAAGCCTTGTTAACTCCTCACTCCTCTTCTGCTGCCTATGCTTCAAAAATTTGTTGTCCTCTCTATTTTATTGGTGGTTCTCCAGGTGGTCTTATATCCTTACTTCATTCTCGTGTAAGTGAGATTTCTGGAAGGAATGGTGACAAGTGTGTGTTCAGTCTGCTATATATAGTTGAACTCATCATTCTGTATATAAGGTTCTAAATTTATAGATGTAGTTTTGACACCAATGGTTACCTAATGACAGCATTTTATCTTTTCTGTATTATTATTCAGGTTTCTTTTTTTTTTCTTTAGTGAAAGTTAGTGCTAATGAACAAAGTCAGTGCTTTTTAACCATTAGTTCAATGAAATCTCTCTGCATAGAAAATAAAAATGCAACTCCCAAAATGAACAAATAATAAAAATACAAACAAAAATGGATCACAATTATGTATGGAATGGCAGTAAATAAGACTACATAAATTTTTGATCCTCCATTTCTGAAATAGAAATATCAATTTTAACAGAAATTATAAGTGACAATTTAATGAGATAATAGCTGTGAAACTTCTTATTATACTATAGTACCTAATACATAGTATATAATGTATCCATGATAAATATTGGCTCAATATGGATGCATTTACTGTAATTTCCTTCCATTAAATTAATGAAAGTTATTATTTTAATGAAACAGTTATAAATTAAATTTTAAAAAGTATAAGCTATCCCTGAACTATTCATAATGCTGTTTTTCATAACATTCTGTATACTAGTCTCTGATTATGAATGCATTTAAACATAGGATTGCTTTTTGTCTTCCCAGCATCTATTTCCTTTTCTTCTTATAACAGAAGTTCTATTTCTCTTATTGGCTACAGCTGTGGTAATCTGACCAAAACATAACTTAGCCTTCCCATTGGCAAGAGGTAGATAAATGGTTTAAGCTAGACTATAACTAAATTCTCTTCCAAGAATTTGAATATTAATCCGAGCAACATAGAGATTTTAAATGGTTAGATTTCACTCATATCAAGGAGAGCACTTTGAAGAAACTTCCATCAATTCTTGTTACCTAGATTCCTGGAACTGTCTTGTCTACCCTTGCTGATATGTGTTTCTTCCACTATTCCTTTGAATCACTGAGCAATTCTATCTCCATAATTATTTTCTGTTTTTGCTCAAATTATCCAAAATTGATTCCTGTTGCATGCTCCTGAAGAATACCAAATAATATACTGATATTCAGAGAATCTGTTTCTAACAAAAGGATAGAGCATAGTTGAAGGTAGACTCAATGTGATACAAATAAGGGCAGTTTAGTAAGCTTTTTAGTTTTCATAACTGTTTCATAAAATATCTTGTTTTTTCTCAGAATAGGTCTTTCTTATATATATAAAGCCAAGTTTATTTACTTTCTACTTCATTGAAATTTCAACAAATGCAAGGATACATAAGGATATATTTGGGAATATATGAAAGCAAGTTCTAAAATAAAGTAAAATTAAATAGCCATAATTGAAAGCAAGATGTGTTTCAAATATGTAAGAAATCAAAACTGCCTTCACTGGTCAGGCAAACATATTAAACACTCTGATATAAAAGTCAGGTTGGAAAATTTACTGTGAAACATTAAATCAACTTAGAATGTTAAATTCACATATCATTGGGAGGTTTTCTCTTTCTGCAAGAATTTACTTGGCATGGTAGTAAACTGAAGTCCTTTATGAGCTGTTGCTTAAATAAAACACAAGGGAGGCATTCATATGATGGGCCTCTGAACACTTTGCCAAATTTTAATTATCCATAAACAAAGACCAGAAACCCAGAAAAAAATCTATTAGTGTTGCCATGCCTTCTTTAAGCTCTTCCTTTGATTATTTCTATTGCTACTCAGAGTCACTTTATTACCAGCTGATGGGTGGCACAGATGGCTCAGAGCAGAGAGGTTTGTTTCTGTCATGGTCTGCACTATTTCTTCATGCCTTTTCTTAAAGAGTTTTGGTGGGTTTCAATTTCGTTTATTTCGTGGGTAATTGTTTCACTGCTTTTGTTGTTGTTTTTACTTAATTAGTCAGAAGATGGTTATGTGAATAGGGCACTTGACGGGCCCCTGTTGAACTCATGGTAACTGGAGATGGCTCTGTGTATTTGCCCGCTGCAAATCAATACCGTGGATCAATACCGTGGATCATCTGACTTTTACTATGTGACGAGAAGCCTTGTGTCTGAGCACGTATGTAGTTTTGGCTTTCCAAGGTTTTCTCAACTTTGGTTTGCTTTCCCCTCTTCCCTCCTCTCTTTCCTTTTCCCCTTCTCTTTATCTCTCCATACACATACACATGTATTTTCACCATTCAGGGCCAATTTGATCATTACTATGTAAGAGAGAAATTCAATGCAGAGTAAAACTCTTAGCCCCAAACTCTCCTACTTGACTACTTTTCAGCTTCTACGCATGCTGTTTATTTGTTTGTGCCGCATGTTTGTCTGCTCTCTCATTATGCCTAGGAATTCCTCTGCATTGCTACAATCTTTAACTTGTGTGGGAATTTGACTGTAGAAAATCGTAACATAGGCTTCAGGCATCTTCTACATTCCTGAATCCACAGATTGCATTAGGAAGACTTCAGTGACTCTATCTTTGCCCCATTCGTTTGATCTTTGATAGAAAATTTCCAGTGTTAGCTGGCAATTCAGACTGATTTCTCTCCCTATAGATTTTCAACTCTTACATTTTAAGAATCAATTTTCTGCCCTAGGATTATTTTATGTCACCTTTCTGAAAGTTTCATTTAATATACTCTGCTTTTTAAATTTTATGTATATTCAAAAGTTCATAGGCAATGAATCTGTAGGACATGTGAAAATGCAGTATCTCCATGTAGCTTCCACCATATCCTTTATATGTGAGTGTCAGAATTATTTTTCAGAGTAAGGACCAAGGAGGTTTTAGGAGAACGGTATTTCATTAACTTACCTTCTGGCATTTTAACTGTTATCATCTGTACAGTTTAGTTTTATTACAACAGACATTATTATGATAACTTTTCCTACTTTATCTTTGCAATTTATTGGAGCAGTTAATTTCTCAAAAAGTAAGAGCATTTTTTCTCATTAGAAATTCCTTCATGGCCTCTTTAATACTTGTTCCTTGCTATTTAGATGAACTGCTGATAAGTGATTTTGACTTGTATCCTCAATAATGTGAGATGTTTAAGAGAAACTTGGCAAACCACTTAAAGGCTGAAGCCGTTTCTTAAAACTGGCCCCTACTGATTAATTTCTGTCCCATTACTGCCACCAATGGTGAACAAGTTCCCATATTAGCAACAGTCAACCAAATAAACCTATTAACTTCCTACGGACAAAGCTTTTACTTTGTTTAATTAACTTTTTTTTCCCCCTAAGATTATTGTTTCTCCTTTTGATTTGTAAATCCAGAATTTGACAACATTGAGATTTAAGGGACTCTGTTAGCTTAAAGGAAACAAGAGAGATATCAGTTATCCAACAGATGTGCTCCTCAGAATTCCAAACCAGATAGCTCATCATCCAGGTTATTGTCTTTGATCAAATGAACCAGCAAAGTTAATCTTCCTTTCTCTTTGTCACACTAAAATTAGTCCATCTGTTCAAATTTTATCTCTAACCTTTCTTTTGTATCTATTTTATATTTTCAGGTATTTTCCTCTTTTGGAATTTGATTTCCTTGTGTTTATTTCTCCAATTGTTGTCTCCTCACCCAGCTTTAACACAATAAAGGAGAAGAATTCACATCCAAAAACATGACCCAAATACGACAGCCTTGAGAAAGTCTTCAGTTCAGTCATTCAGTTGTGTCCGGCTCTCTGCGACCCCATGGACTACAGCAAGCCAGGCTTCCTTGTCCATCACCAACTCCCAGAGCTTACTCAAACTCATGACACTGAGTTGGTTATGCCATCCAACCATCTCATCCTCTGTTGTCCCCTTCTCCTCCTGCCTTCAATCTTTCCCAGCATCAGGGTCTTTTCTAATGAGTCAGCTCTTGGCACCAGGTAGCCAAAATACTGGAGTTTCAGCTTCAGCTCAGTCCTTCTAATGAATATTTAGGACTGATTTCCTTTAGGATGGGCTGGTTGGATCTCCTTTCAGTCCAAGGGACTCTCAAGAGTCTTCTCCAACACCACAGTTCTTTGGTGCTCAGCTTTCTTTATAGTCCAACTCTCACATCCATGCGTGACTACTGGAAAGACCATAGCTTTGACTAGATGGACCTTTGTTGGCAAAGTAATGTCTAGTAAGTGTTAAATGGGAAGTAAGAAATACTCAACAATAATATTAGTAGGGCAGGTACTCACAAAAAGAGAGAAAACGCTGACTGTGATGAGGAAATGAAGAACCATTTTAACCACCCTAACATGAAAATTATTTGTAAATATAACTCTTTGGATCTCTGTCATGTTTCTCTTTCCATAGGAAATATTTCTCTTAAAACCCATGAAGTGGTCCACACTAGGAACTCAATGATTGCAGATCCTACCTCCTGAGTTTAACAACAGTTCTGACTAGTGAATATGGTTTTTTAAGTCCAGTTGGTAAGTCAGTTTTAACCAACTATATGATATTTAGGATGGGCTGGTTGGATCTCCTTTCAGTCCAAGGGACTCTCAAGAGTCTTCTCCAACACCACAGTTCTTTGGTGCTCAGCTTTCTTTATAGTCCAACTCTCACATCCATGCGTGACTACTGGAAAGACCATAGCTTTGACTAGATGGACCTTTGTTGGCAAAGTAATGTCTAGTAAGTGTTAAATGGGAAGTAAGAAATACTCAACAATAATATTAGTAGGGCAGGTACTCACAAAAAGAGAGAAAACGCTGACTGTGATGAGGAAATGAAGAACCATTTTAACCACCCTAACATGAAAATTATTTGTAAATATAACTCTTTGGATCTCTGTCATGTTTCTCTTTCCATAGGAAATATTTCTCTTAAAACCCATGAAGTGGTCCACACTAGGAACTCAATGATTGCAGATCCTACCTCCTGAGTTTAACAACAGTTCTGACTAGTGAATATGGTTTTTTAAGTCCAGTTGGTAAGTCAGTTTTAACCAACTATATGATATTAACCTCAACAATTCCAGCATTTATGGATGTCTGTGAATGCTCGCCCAGTCGTGTCAGTCATGTCTGCCTCATGTCTGACCCCAAGGACTGTAGCCCACCAGGCGCCTCTGTCTATGGGATTCTCCAGGCAAGAATACTGGAGTGTGTTGCCATGCCTTCCTCCAGGGCATCCTCCTGACCCAGGGATGGAACTTGCATCTCTTATGTCTCCTGCATTGTCAGGTGGGTTCTTTACCACTAGCTCACCTGGGGCCCTAATGGATGTCTACCATATATTAACAGATAGATGGCATTAAGAGTGTTTTACAAACACTATTTTATTTATTTCCTTATGCAGTTTGTTAAGGTAAATATTGTCCCTATTTTACAGTCAAGAGAATAAGATGAATAACTCTTTCAAGATTGTAGAGATACTGAGCCACCTCTTGCTCTTTGGATTTAGGTCTTTTCCATTCTGCTCTACCTAAGTAGTTTAATATGGTAGTTGTGCTTCTTCCACTCTCCTTGTTACATGTCATAATCCACCCAAATTGTACTCAATGTTTTCCAATTTGGGCAGTAATAATAGTAAAATTTAGATACCCTATCCTATTAAGGTTATTTACTGTTACTTCAATAAAGTCCACTTTAGGCTACCACCCATATTTACAGTACAACATTCGTATATTATTAGTAGCACTATACATTTAAAAAACTAAGTGTGTCTAAAGGTTTGCTAATTGAGTAAGTTTTATATCTATTGCCATGCTACTCTCAAGACACTGGGAGATAAAAAAAGACCCCCAGATTCCTGCTTTAAGCAGCTGATTCTAAGAATCCAATGCAGAGACACAGCAGAGCCTGAAGTAAGTCATCAGCCGAGTGCTGGTAAGTTTCATGGGCTTTCTCTGAAAGAGATACCTTCAAGAATGCTTCTTGAATATTAAGTAGGAAAATGAACCTGGTCTTTGGGAAGGCCCGAAACAATACCCAAAACTGAGTTTTCATGACACCAAAAAAAATTTCAGAGAGACTGTGAATGGAAAATGTAGAAAATCAGAACAGTTGAAGAGGCAATCAGAGAATCACCCCATTTATGCAAGGCACTGTAAAAGGGGTGCTACAGGTTCAAGAAGAACAAATGATTGATTGGAAGCATGGAAGACAAAAGCAATCTGGATAGCATTATTCTGAACTGCTGATGAAAGAGCTATAGACAGTCTACGGACATCCAAAGCCAGAGTATTTCTAAGTGGTTCCTGTGCTGATGCTCCCTGAGTCTTGGGAGGAAGAATAAAGCATGGTTCAGTCTCTGATTCCACATAGCAAGTCACAGGGCAGTTGGACAAATCTTTTTGGTTTCATAAATTTCTGAAGGTCAGAGCTAAGAGAGGATTTGTTCAATCCAACTTCATTTAGCAGGTAAGGAAACTAAGCTTCAAGCAGAAAAGTGACTTGATTCAAACTACAGTGGATGTATGTTTCAACACTGAATGCATTACTATTTGTTACTAGTTAAACCTTTGTAGCAAAGAATTCCTAAAACATACTGACTTGATTAACAACCCAGACTAGGGAGGTTACGAGTTCATCCAGGGACTCTTCCAAAGCTAATCTCATCAACACCTTGTCTAAATAGTGGGAAGTGACAATGTGATACTTTGCCTGAACCCCACCAGTCTGGAAAAAAATGAAGGTTAAGAATTCTTCCTACCTTTCTGTGTTCTAGAGAATAGCCAGTGCAAAGAAGCAGCCGAGAGGAGCTACCCCGCATCCGAGGTCAGGGACAGCAGCTGGGAGGAGCTACCCCCACCTGAGGCCAAGGGCAGAGGCTGGGAGAGCAACCCCACGTCCAAGGAGCGGTGGCTGTGCTGGCGCAGGAGGGCCTAGAGGAGATATTCCATGTTCAAGGTCAGGAGGGGCGGCAGTGAGGAGATACTCCTCGTCCAAGGTAAGGAGCAGCAGCTGCACTTTGCTGGAGCAGCCGTGAAGAGATACCCCACGTCCAAGGTAAGAGAAACCCAAGTAAGATGGTAAGTGTTGCAAGAGGGCATCAGAGGGCAGACACACTGAAACCATAATCACAGAAAACTAGTCAATCTAATCACACTTGGACAACAGCCTTGTCCAACACAATGAAACTAAGCCATGCCCTGTGGGGCCACCCAAGATGGGCGGGTCATGGTGGAGTGGTCTGACAGAATGTGGTCCACTGGAGAAGGGAATGGCAAACCTCTTCAGTATTCTTGCCTTGAGAACCCCATGGGCAGTATGAAAAGGCAAAAACTGATAGGATACTGAAAGAGGAACTCCCCAAGTCAGTAGGTTCCCAATATGCTACTGGAGATCAGTGAAGAAATAACTCCAAAAAGAATGAAGGGATGGAGTCCAAACAAAAACAATACCCAGTTGTGGATGTGATTGGTGATAGAAGCAAGGTCTGATGCTGTAAAAAGCAATATTGCATAGGAACCTGGAATGTTAGGTCCATGAATCAAGGCAAATTGGAAGTGGTCAAACAGGAGATGGAAAGAGTGAATGTCAACATTCTAGGAATCAGTGAACTAAAATGGACTGGAATGGGTGAATTTAACTCAGATGACCATTATATCTACTACTGTGGGCAGGAACCCCTCAGAAGAAATGGAGTAGCCATCATGGTCAACAAAAGAGTCTGAAATGCAGTACTTGGATGGAATCTCAAAAATTACAGAATGATCTCTGTTCATTTCCAAGGCAAACCATTCAATATCACAGTTATCCAAGTCTATGCCCCAGCCAGTAACCCTGAAGAAGATGAAGTTGAACGGTTCTATGAAGACCTACAAGACCTTTTAGAACTAACACCCTCAAAAGATGTCCTTTTCATTATAGGGGACTGGAA
>SJYX01010783.1:11998-53786 GCA_006410675.1 Oreotragus oreotragus
AAAAGCAGAGACATTACTTTGCCGACTAAGGTCCATCTAGTCAAGGCTATGGTTTTTCCTGAGGTCATGTATGGATGTGAAAGTTGGACTGTGAAGAAGGCTGAGCGCCAAAGAATCGATGCTTTTGAACTGTGGTGTTGGAGAAGACTCCTGGGAGTCCCTTGGACTGCAAGGAGATCCAACCAGTCCATTCTGAAGGAGATCAACCCTGGAATTTCTTTAGAAGGAATAATGCTAAAGCTGAAACTCCACCTGATGGGAAGAGTTGACTCATTGGAAAAGACTCTGATGCTGGGAGGGATTGGGGGCAGGAGGAGAAGGGGACGACCGAGAATGAGATGGCTGGATGGCATCACGGACTCGATGGACGTGAGTCTGAGTGAACTCCGGGAGATGGTGATGGACAGGGAGGCCTGGTGTGCTGCGATTCATGGGGTCGCAAAGAGTCAGACACGACTGAGCGACTGAACTGAACTGAAGTGAACCTACTATTGATTTAGCATTTACTGACTTCCCTGGTGGCTCAGATGGTAAAGCATCTGCCTACAATGCAGGAGACCTGAGTTCAATCCCTGGGTCGCGAAGATCTCCTGCAGAAGGAAATGGCAACCCACTCCAGTATTCTTGCCTGGAAAATCCCATGGACAGAGGAGCCTGGTAGACTGCAGTCCTTGGGGTCACAAAGAGTCAGACATGACTGAGCAACTTCACCTTCACCTAAATGTAAGTAGAAAAGTACTCTATATTGTTATAGACAAAAGAAAATCCAAAAGTAATCATCAAAGAATATCTGCTCTACTCCCTAGAAATAATATATTGTCTATAAAATGTATATATGTTAGAAATCAAAAACTTGAGATGATTCTGTCTCTTCAAAGCTTCCTGTAAACTAAATGTATTAAATTCTTACTTATATTTCTCAACACTCATGCATCCACATACACAGATGCACATACAAACATTCTATAAACAAAGGAAAGAAAAGTGAAAGTTGCTCAGTGGTGTCCGACTCTTTGCGACCCCATGGACTATACAGCCCATGGAATTCTCCAGGCCAGAATACCGGAGTCGGTAGCTTTTCCCTTCTCCAGGAGATCTTCCCAACCCAGGTATCCAACCGGGGTCTCCTAGATTGTAGGCAGATTCTTTACTAACTGAGCTATCAGGGAAACTCCATAAATGAAAGAATCACCTAAATAATCAAGATATTTTAAAGCCCTCAGGATGTGTACTATCATCATATGTTTGTGATTTTGTTATAATAGATCTAAATTCACCAAATAAGCAAGATACCTTCATGATCTGTCTTCAGAATCATTCTTAGAATTTAAAACTTTCCTAAAAATGAAATGATTTACACTTCTCTTTGTTGCATCTTTCCATTATTGGTCAGATCAGTCATACAATCTATTGGGTCATTCCATCAAGGCATGACTTGAATAATATTTTTCAAAGGCCAACTATCTAACTGAAGAGGCAGCTGTGTGTGTGTGTGTGTGTGTGTTAGTCGCTCAGTCATGTCCGACTCTTTGTGAGCCCACCAGGCTCCTCTGTCCAGGGGACTCTCTAGCCCGGACACTGAAGTGGTTGCCATTCCCTTCTCCAGGGGATCTTTTCAACCCAGGGATCAAACCTCTATCCCTTACATCTCCTGCATTGGCAGGTGAGGTCTTCACCCCCAGCACCACCTGGGAAGCCTGTATTATGCATATGTTGTTCAGTCACTCGGTCATGTCCAACTCATTGAGACTCCATGGACTGCAGCACGCAAGGCTTCCCTGTCCTTCAGCATCTCCCAGAGCTTGCACAAAGTCATGTTCACTGAGTCAGTGATGCCATCCAACCGTCTCATCCTCAGTCATCCCCTTCTCCTCCTGCCTTCAGTCTTTCCCAGAATCAGGGTCTTTTCAAATGAGTCAGCTCTTCACATCAGGTGGCCACAGTATTGGAGCTTCAGCTTCAGCATCAGTCCTTCCAATGAATATTTAGGACTGATCTCCTTTAGAATGGACTGGTTAGACCTTGCAGTACAAGGGACTCTTAAGAATCTTCTCCAACACCACAGTTCAAAAGCATTAATTCTTCAGTGCTCAGCTTTCTCCACAGTCCAACTCTCACATGACCATTGGAAAAACCATAGCCTTGACTAAATGGACTTTTGTTGACAAAATAATGTCTCTGCATTTGAATATGCTGCCTAGGTTTTTCATAACTTTTCTTCCAAGGAGTAAGCGTCTTTTAATTTCATGGCTGCAATCACCATCGGCAGTGATTTTGGAGCCCCCAGAAATAAAGTCAACCACTGTTTCCACTGTTTCTCCATCTATTTGTCATGAAGTGATGGGACCAGATGCCGTGATCTTCATTTTCCGAATGTTGAGCTTTAAGCCAACTTTTTCACTCTCCTCTTTCACTTTCATCAAGAGGCTGTTTAGTCCCTCTTCACTTTCTGCCATAAGGGTGTTGTCATCTGCATATCTGAGGTTATTGATATTTCTCCCAGCAATCTTGATTCCAGCTTGTGCTTCATCCAGCCTGCCATTTAATTTATTCATACAAGTGAAATAAGCAGGGTTACAATGTACTGTCTTGATGTACTCCTTTCCCAATTTTGAACCGATCCATTGTTTCATGTCCAGTTTTAAATGTTGCTTCTTGACCTGCATACAGGTGTCACAGGAGGCAGATAAGGTGGTCTGGTATTCCCATCACTTCAAGAATTTTTCACAGCTTGTTGTGATCTACACACTCAAAGGATTTAGTGCAGTCTTTGAGACAGAGTAGATGTTTTTCTGAAATTCTCTTGCTTTTTCTATGATCCAACAGACGTTAGAAATTTGATCTGTGGCACCTCTATCTTATCTAAATCCAGTTTGAACATCTGGAAGTTCTCAGTTCACATACTTGGAGAAGTTTAAGCATACATTGGAGAATTTGGGGCATTACTTTGCTAGCGTGTGAGATGAGAGCAATTGTGTGGTAGTTTGAGCATTCTTTGGCATTGCCTTTCTTAGGGACTGGAATGAACACTGCCCTTTCCCAGTCCTGTGGCCACTGCTGGGTTTTCCAAATGTGCTGGTGTACTGAGTGCACCACTTTCACAGCATCATCTTTCAGGATTTGAAACAACTCAGTTGCAATTCCATCACCTCCACTAGCTTTGTTCATAGAGATGTTTCCTAAAATCCACTTGACTTCGCACTCCAGGATGTCTAGCTCTAGGTGAGTGATGACACCATCGTGGTTATCTAGGTCATGAAGATCTTTTTTGTACAGTTCTTCTGTGGAGTCTTACCACCTTCTCTTAATATCTTCTGCTTCTGTTAAGTCCATACCATTCCTGTCCTTTATTATGCCCATCCATACATATATATTATATATTTTATAATACTCTGATCAATCTAAAAGAAATATTTTTTAAGTTAAAATGTTTTGTGAATAGGATGCTTGAGCAGTTTCTTATCAACTACTATTTCATTTCACATCTGGAAGATGTGTCTTCTGTTTATCTTTTTTGGAATCACTGTGCTGAATAAGTTTGGAGGTAGTAAGTGATTTAAAAAACTTAGAATGCCATTATCAACTCCAGGTTTTACTTGCAATTTTATCTTATGAAACCAGAATCAAACTTCTATTGAGCAATAAAATTAATTAATCCTTCTATATTCTCTTAAGCACAATTATAACACTAACACAGAACAAAATTTTTCTGATTATTTCTTGCAGCACAGTTTCAAAATTGCCTATAATAGATGTCGTGTTCTTTTTTAAAGTCATAGGACTATCTAGCAAATTAAAAATCTTGTTCATTTCTCTTTTTGTTGAAAGAGTAGAGTCACTATCGCTATTATTCGGTTTGCAAAACCTAGCTTTTATTTTACTTAGCAATTTGGAAAGCCAGTCAACAAAAGACATACAAAAATTAATTGCAAGCACGTTTATTTTCTTGTGCTTTGCAGATACTGTTCTTAACAAATTGAATGCTTGTGGCAACCTTGTGTGAAGCAAGATCACGGGCACTGTTTTTCTAACAGTATTTGTTCCCTTTGTACTTCTGTGCCACATTTTGATAATTCTTATAATAATTCAACCTTTTTCCAATATTATTTAATTTGTTATAATGACTTATGATCAGTAATCTTTGATGTTACTATTGCAAACATATTTAACTCACTGAAAGGTCGGATGATGGTTAGACACTTTTAGCGATAAAAAAATTTAATTAAGGTATATACATTGTTGTTTTAGGTATTGTGCTACTGTACACCTAGCAGGCCATAATATACACATAAGTTTTAAATGCATTGGGAAACCAAAAATATTGTGTGACTCACACTATCATAGTATTTGCTTTATTGTGATGACTTGGAGCTGACAGACTTTCTTTCCTTGGGCTCCAAAATCACTGCAGATGGTGACTGCAGCCATGAAATTGAAAAACACTTGCTCCTTGAAAGAAAAGCTATGACAAACCTAGACAGCATATTAAAAAGCAAAGATATTACTTTGCCAGCAAAGGTCTGTATAGTCAAAGCTATGGTCTTTCCTGTGGTCATGTATGGATATGAGAGTTGGACTATAAAGAAAGCTGAGCACCAAAGAATTGATGCTTTTGAACTGTGGTGTTGGAGAAGACTCTTGAGAGTTCCTTGGACTGCAAGATGATCCAACCAGTCAATCTTAAAGGAAATCAGTCCTGAACATTCATTGGAAAGATTGATGCTAAAGCTCCAATATTTTGGCCACCTGATGCTAAGAACTGACTCATTTGAAAAGACCCTGATGCTGGGAAAGATTGAAGGTGGGAGAAGGGGACAACAGAGGATGAGATGGTTGGATGGCATTACCAATTCAATGGACATGAGTTTAAGCAAGCGCCAGGAATTGGTGATGGACAGGGAAGCCTGGTGTGCTGCAGTCCATGGGGTTGCAAAAAGTCAGACATGATTGAACTGAAGTGAACTCAACTGGAACTGAACCTTCCCAGTGTCGTAGGTCTGAATGTACGTGGTGTTGAAGTCATATTCTATAAGACAATAAAGCCAGTGAGTCCTGTTGCAGTGCAGGTTTGTCTCTCATTCTGTGTGAACTTTGCAACCAGCCAATTAATCCCAAACCACAATTCAAAAGTGAAGAGTGAAAACTAAAATAGGGAGTTGTCTGACTCTGCAAACAGGTGAAAATATACATTGTGTATGTTTTAAATATATTACATACGTATTTGCATTTGTGTTCATATACACGCAGAGAGAAACACATTCTGGGTATAGTTTTATTCATCCATTCATTTCCTAAATAGCTATGGAGTGTTTGTTAAATGTCAACACATATGTCAGTAACTTATTGCTGCAAAAGCGTAAACCACAAAAATGTAATCATTAAAATCATAGTCACTGACTATTACAATGTGAGTGTCTCCAGATCACTGGAAGGTCTACTCCCCTAGGCCGAGTCAGCCACCTTCCTCCTGGGTCTGTGGGCTGATCGCCTCCTTTGTGCCCCTGTAGAGAAGCCGATGGCTCAGGACACCAGCAAAGGAACAAGGTGGACAGGGCTGCACCACGATCCCATGGGGCTGATGCTCAGAACAGGCAGCCATCCCCTCTGCCTCACTCCAGGGGCTGAAGCAAGTCACGCGGTGTTGGGAAACAGATTCCACCTCTCTAGTGAGAGGAGCTACAAAATCAGGAGACTCAGGGTATGGACGCAGAGACCCATCAAGAATTAAGGCCATGGATGCCATCATCTACAGCTGCTCGAGGCAGGAATTCTCTTAGCTGCAGAAGTCCTCGACAGGGATCTAAAAAAGCATAAGGATAACCGGGAGGGACCAATACTTTAAAAATCTTCATTAAAAATCACAGTATTGGGACTTCCCTGGTGGCCAGGTGGCTGACTCCCCGCTCCCAGGGCAGAAGGCCCAGGTTCGATCCCCAGTTGGAGAACTAGATCCCACGTCCCGTAACTAAGGGTTCATGTGCTGCAATGAAAATCAAAGATCCTGCGTGCCTCAACTAAGACTCAGTCGCAAATACACAAAAGAGAATAAACATTAAAAAAAAGCATTTATTAAAAAAATAATAGTATCAAAAGACATGGTTCCAGATCCGACACAGCTGACAAATCGTCCTGTGTTTACAGGTGGAAAGAGTCTCTCTTAGGACACTGGGAGAGAAAAGGATCAATCCTTCGTTCCCCTTTCATGCCTGATCCGTGAGTTGCAGAGCAGTGCAGAAAAGTGGGGTGCTTGGAAACAGGCAAAGCTTGCATTCAGGGGCATCTGCCCCACCTCCTACTCATTGTTTACACCCAGTTAGGATGATAGAAGCACTTCCTGAACTTCTGTCATGATTTTTCTCTACATTTGAAAAAAAAAACACACACACACACACACAAATCTGATCCCACGCAGAGAATTCTCATATAGTGACCACGAAGATCTTTATCCATTTTAGGAACCTGACAGCTGATACAACAGAATATAAATCCACATTCTTCTAGGATGAAACCCACCATACTTAAATCCTCCTTCCTCACCTTCTGCTTAGGCTGAGCTCTTGATGGAAGCCGCTGGGGACCACCAGTCCCTGACTTCCCTTACCTGTAAAAGATGCCCCCCAGGATACCGCCTTCAGCTCCTGCCACAAAGCTTTGCTGTGTGCCACTCGACTTCAGATGAGCCATGAACCATTACCACATCCTCAAGAAGCAGAAGGACTTGGGCTGTTGGGTGGGGCACCTGCTGAAGTCCTAGAAGAAGTGGTCGTATCGGATTCAGGGCTGTTTGTATCTTGGAAAATAGCTGTCACTTTGTGTTGAGGGAGTGATTCCAGAATATGAAGACTGAATGTCAGGGTATTGAAGTCAGAGGTTGTCAAAAAAAATAATAATAATAAGCAAGTTAGTTTCTGATCAGAGTGAAAATAACTTGTAATAAATTGATACAACTCTTCTGGGTAGAAGTATTTAATTGGTGATTCAACATTCAGTTGTGAGTCTGCCAAAAATGGGGTTTTTGTTTGGTATTTCTTTGCATTTTTCCAGCCTTGTGTGTTTGGTGTATGTTTTAATATCTAAATTTAAAGATGCACGTGGCATCCACTTACAGTGGAAAAGGCTTACCAGCTGGCCCTCTTAGCTATCAAATGCAAATATGAAAATTCAGCACAGCACACTTCTGATATTATAATTGGCGAGTGTGGAAAATGAATTCTGACTGAAGTTATCTGTAGCTCCAACAGAAGTTGATAAAGTATTTAATAGACTTTTAATACACTTTCTGAGGCCCAAATCACAAAAAAAGCAGCTTGCCATGCAAACCATTCCCTAACTCTCCATCAGCAGGGCAAGGCTTCCAAGAAAAAGATTCACTGTGTTTTTTTCAGTGGAGTTGAGTTCATTTACAGTTCCAAGGAGAGGATCTTGCAGCTAACAGCTTTTGCTAATAGTTCCTCAGTAGAGAGACAGGGCTCAATAGATAGAGCCAAAAGGAATCTTGTAAAAGCAGGCAAGATGTTAAGAAGTGGTATAGAAATCTCTTTAATGACAGAAATGTAGATTAAGTAAATCCTCTGCATTCTGCTAGAGAAAAAAGAGCAAGGCACATTTTAATTAGGGCTGTAGGCTTCCTGGGAGGTCCAGTGGTGAAGAGTCCTCCTTGCAGTCCAAGGGACACCGGTTCGATCCCTGGTCCGGGAAGATTCCACATGCTACAGAACAACTAAGCCCCTTTGCCACTACCACTGAACCCACGCTCTCGAGTCTGCATGCCTAGAACCTGTGCTCTGTGACAGAAGAAGCCGCCGCAGTGAGAAACCCGAGAACTGCAAAGAATAGTAGAGAAAGCCCGCATGCATCAGAAAGACCCACCACGGCCAAAATAACAAACAAATAGATCTTTAAAAAAAAAGTGTGCCCTAGAATTCGGATGTGAGAAAATGCAAGGAAAAAAGAAATTTTCTCTACTAAAGGGTTGTTCCCATTGCAGTTGGCTTGACTATAAATTCACATAATCTCAAGACTGTATTTTATGCTGCTGATTAATAGAATAATGTCCCTCTACCCCCAAAGGTGTTCATGTCCTAATCTCTGAACTTGTGAATTTGTTGCCTTAAATGGCAAAAGGACTTAGTAGATGAGATTAGGGTAAAGTACCTTGAGATGGGAAGATGATCCTGGGTTATCTGAGTGGGCCTAATCTAATCATACTTGTATCAGAGCACTCACATTTAGAGCTGGATATCTGAGATGAGGCGAAAATGGCCAGGAAGTGGCAGATGGTGCTGGCCGTGAAGACTGTTCTGCAGCACTGGGGCTACCATGACGAAATACCCCCGACTGAGTGCTTGAAGCAGCCAAATTCTCTTCTCAGGTTCTGGAGGCTGGAAGTCCAAGGTCAAGGTGTCAGCTGGTTTCTCGTGAGGCCTCCCTTCATGGCTTGCTGGTTGCCCGCTCCTCCCTGCGTCCTCACATGCCTTTCTCTGTGGTAAGACATCACGCTGATATCTTATAAGGGCTTCAGATGGTAAACAACCTGCCTGCAAGGCAAGATCCCCGAGTTCGATTGCTGGGTCAGAAAGCTCCCCTGGAGAAGGGAGCGGCAACCCACTCCAGGATTCTCGCCCAGAGAATTCCATGGACAGAGGAGCCTGGCAGTCTACAGTCGCAAAGAGTAAGACACGACTGAGCAAGCCAACACTTTCACTCACACTTTCTTCTAAAGACCCCAGTCGTGGACACTTTGAGATGTCTTGCAGGCAGTGAGTGAAGATCCATCGTGCACTGTGTCTTCCCGTTGGTTTTCACACCTGTATCAGTTTTGGAAAATGTTTTTTGATTCTTCTAGATGTTCGTAGCTTGACTGGTTTCTCACATGAAATATTAACAAAATCCTTGGTGTTTCTGAAGAGTGCCAAAGTTAGACTGTTCTGTCCTTCCACACATGCATTTACCTCCTGTTTCTATTTTCTGGCTGGATTTCATTTGTTAACAACTCAAGACCTGTTTAATGCCTTTGCAGGTATTCCCATCTGCAGCAATTCCATCTCCTGGTTCAATTTGTTATCTGAAGAGCCAGCAGAAAGATTGGGACAGGCCCAAACCAGATTAAAGAATTTCTTTGGTTATTTTTCTTTCCAGTACATCATTAGCCATTCCATTTTGAAATATTAACCTCATATTAATATGCTTAATTACATCACTAGCTGTATGTTTAAAGCTAAAATTGTATTTTTAATATGCTACTGCTGGCCAATAATAGAAACTTTATAGGAAACAGGGACAAGTGAAGGCTTCTCAAATACAAATTCTTATCTGCGTGTGTTGTCAGAATCCAGCTGATGAAATTTGTCCCCCTACTCCATACCTTTTAAAAATAACTTTTTTTCCCCCAAATGTGTACCCATGCACTCTCCTTCCTGACTTGTCAGAGTGATGGACTGCACATTATAAAATTAATGGAGGCCTCCCTTTTCCCATTCTCTCACCAGATGAACTGGGCAAACACAACAGTTTTGAGAAATTGATCTATTTTATTGTTCAGATAAAAGGGGGATCTTCTTGTCAAAAATTTTTTTGCAACAGGAATTCCTTCCAGGATGAGATCATTGTGTGTATTTATTTTGATCAGTCCTCTACCTTAGTAGGCAAATTTGATAGTGTATTAAACACAATGACAGGACTCCCTAGCTCATAACGTGCCCTTTTACTCCAAAATGAGTGGGAAAATAAAGATCCAGAATATATAGTACCTCAGGGATCCTATAGACCAAGCACTCCAGCAGACTCCAAGCTCATTCTATTCAGAGCTCTCCTTGCACTCAATGCACAATGAACTCTGTCCCTCTGCTTAGAAACAAGCTTAAGGTTTTCCTTTACCCCAGAGTTAATCTTTCTAACCTTCAAATGATTTCAAATGAGTCCATTCCTCTCTTTTCTTTCAAGAAAGAGAGAGAGAGCAAGGACAGAAGGATGAAAGGAGAGGGGAGGGAGGGGAAAAACACTCCATTTTTTAGCTTCTACCCCAAACCTCTTGGTTTATGGCTGCATTATTCGGATAGATTTTATTCTCAGGTGTTACCAATAGCAAATATAATAGTATCTCTGCAGCAAAAGTTCCTCCTTTAATAGAGATAGCAGTCAGAGACCAACAGGGTCACCAGAGTACATCCGTGAGGGTGGCAGACCTTAGGGAAACACCGGGGACTGAGTTTCTTTCAACCCCAGCCTGTGTTCCTAGGTGAGCACTGGAGACAAGTACAGAAACATAAATACTGACTTTTATAGAAAAGACCCAATTTTTTTTTTTTTTTTACATCTGTTTTCAAACTTTCTGTATGCCAGGGGATAGCTGAGTTGGCAAAGAATCTGCCTGCAATTCAGGAGACTCCAATCCGATTCCCGGGTTGGGAAGATCCCCTGGAGAAGGGAAAGGCTACCCACTCCAGTATTCTGGCCTGGAGAACTCCATGGACTGTATAGCCCATGAGGTCCAAAGAATCGGACACGACTGAGCAATTCTGCGTACTGTATGTCGATCCCTACTACAGGAAGCCTTTGGTCTGAATGTGCTGCCCTTGTGTGCTTTTTGTTGTTAAGTCTGGTTTTCTTGATCTCTTTTCTCCCCAAATTCTCCTGCATCGTCATAGCAGTTTGTGTCTCTTTTTGTACTTTTTATATTTTTCATTATTTCAGTAAATGTATCCTTTATCACTTCACTCCATACCAGTAAGGAAGCCTTCAGCCAGGAGCCGGTGTTAGCATTGAGGATATTTATCATGCATCAGAGCAGGTCACCTAGCGTAGGATAACTCCAGTTTGGGTTATTTAAACAAACAACTGAAAGACACAGGAACCCAGATTCTTGCCACCTTTTTCTATCCTGACAGGTGCTCTGAGGGCAAGCTTTCCTCTGGGCAGCAAGCAAATATAGTGTTCCCAGATATCACATTTAAAAATCAGAATATACTTTATTCTCTGGAACTTTCCATGTGGTCCAGTGGTTAAAAATCTGCCTTCCAGTGTACAGATCATGGGTTCAGTCCCTGGTCTTGGAACTAAGATCTCATTGGCCACATCGTAACAACTAAGACCCAATGCAGCCAAATTAATAAGTGCTTGTGTATGTTAAGTCGCTTCAGTCAGGTCTGACTCTATGAGACCTCAAGGACTGCTTGAGGTCCTTGAGCCCACCAGGCTCCTCTGCCCATGGGACTCTCCAGGCAAGAATACTGGAGTAGGTTGCCATTTCCTTCATATATATATATATATAATTCTTTTTGCTTTTAAATTAATTAATTTTTTAATTGAAGGATAACTCTTTACAGACTTTTGTTTTCATGTATTTCATTCTTATGCCTCTTTATATCAACGAAGCAGTCTTTCTCAGAAGCCTCTCCTGCCCCCTCCCTTTGTGTCTTCTTGGTCAGTATCGAATCACTTGCCCCACAAACCCCTTGTTCTCCAGAGATGGGTTTAGACCGACTGGAATCTCACCTAAGCCAACGTGATGGAGCATGAGCCATCAGAATCAAAAGTGAAGTCACTTCAGTAAAGAACAAGAGCGCAATGCAGGATGCAGGATGCTTGGGGCTGGTGTATGGGGATGATCTGGAGGGAAGATGTGGGGTGGGAGGTGGGAGGGGGGTTCATGTTTGGGAGTTCGTGTAAAAAAATTAATAAATACAAAAAAAAAAAAAAAAGAACAAGAGCGATACTTTCTTGAGCTTGATGACGTCACCGACTCAATGGACACGGGTTTGAGTGAACTCCGGGAGCTGGTGATGGACAGGGAGGCCTGGCGTGCTGCAGCTCATGGGGTCACAAAGAGTCGGACACAACTGAGCGCCTGAACTGAGCCCACAATATCTGTGACAATCTCCTACCAGATTATAAATTTCAAGGGAATGAGGATTATATTCTTGAGTGAACAGGTCCAAGATAGAGCAGAAGAGAAGACTGTGAATTAATGCACTGCTAATGCACTTTAGTACAGAACTTGACATCTAGTAAGAACTGAATAAATATTTGATTAACTGAACAGATTTAAGAAGTCCCTTAACAGAGGTATACCCAGGACACCATAAGAGAAGAAAAGAAAGGAAGAGTACCTTTGCATGGGAGGGTCAGAGAGGTCTTTAGCAGAGAATACACCGAGAGCAATTATTAGGCTCTTATTAAATCTATTTGTCTTCATTAAGCAAATTTATTATTCTTTCACCATTGTTGCCAGGTGGAATGACTCAGCTACATGCCAAGCCTACCGAGGTCACAGTCAGAATTTACTATTCTTCCCTCCTTCACTACGCTCACACAATTGGAACATATCTCTTTATCTAAAAATAACTCAATAGTGACAAGCAAGACAGCAAAGCAACCTCCTATCTGTGTTCCAGATACGAAGGTCTTGAAACCCTTACAGCGTTAAAAGAAGGTCAACCAGTCAGTCTGTGATATTCTTTTTGCTGTTTTTTTTCATCATGGATTTTTCTTTTGCAATAGTTTTTATTTTTATGTATTTTTGGCCATGCCCCGCAGCATGTGGGATCCTAGTTCCTCAACCAGGGATCAAACCCAAGCCCCCGGCAGTGGAAACAGGGAGTCCCAACCCCTGGACTGTCAGAGAGGTTCCTGTGATATTCTTCCTATTTCCTAAATACCTGTCTTACTACCTTTGAGTAGTAATATCTTTGATCTGAGAGCAGAGATTCTTCATTTCTTGCCTCCAGCTTCTCCATTTTCTCACAGATTGATATGAATAAAGAATGTCACTCCATCTCAGCCTTGCATTTTCCTCCTGAATGATACCAGGATTGGGTAATCAAATCAATTTATTGTTAATCTGGAGGGATTTTCTTTCCAATGGGACTTGTCAGACACATTTATGCCCTTTGAAATCACTGTAATTGACCCAGTAGAGGTAAAACGTGGAGCAGCACCTGTCTGCTCAGGCAATCAATGACAAAACAGGAGATGCTGAAAGCAGAAATCCTGGCCCCTCATCCCTCCTGAGCACTTAGGCCGTAATGGATAGGAGGAGAGTCCCAGGAGACTTCCCAGCTCCAGTGTCAGCTAATGAATGTGTCCCCATGAAACAGCAAGTGGACAGCTTTCAGGGTGAAAGACAGTAGCTCATAAAAGAGAGCCAAAGCCGTGACCGTTGGTCCCAGCTGAGCACCTCACTGGCAGCTGGCACTGACTGCCATCCAGGGGAAGGAGGATGTACCTTCCAGTCATCCCAGGGCAGTAACTGACACTATGTGATGCAGACGGAGTGCTTGGTCAACCCACAGGATCATGAGAAGTAAGAGCCTCTTGTTATTTGAAGCCCACATGCTTGAGGGTAATCTGTTACACAGCAGCAGGTGCTGGGAACATTGATATCCTCTGAGAAAAATGGGAGAGACCCGAGGACCATGAGGGACTGATACCAGGGTAGTAACTGGTCCTGACAGTTGCCTTGGTTTCCAAAGACTGTCGTTTTCTACTTTGGAGGTTTGTTTAGCCTCCAAGTAAACCCCTCTTTTTTTTGCTCTAGATGGCTTATCTTACTTGCAACAACTGATTCACCAGATCAGGAAAAAATAAGGCTCAGACCAAAAAGCTCAGCTCTGGGTACTGGGTATAAGCCCAGGACTTTGAGGGTGAAGCAGGTTCTACTCCAGGGGGATCCTGGGTCCTGAGTAAAAGTCAAAAGAAGGGATAAGAAAAGTGCACAGAGGCACCAGGAAAGGCCAGGCAGACAACACCCAACCTAACAAGCAGGGGTGCTCAGATCTCCCTGCCAAAGTGCTAGGAGGGCCTGGAAGCAGGGCGGAGGCTGCATCTGGAGGTGCGGTGACCCTGTGTCACTGAAGATGGCAGACAAGGATGGACACTGCCCCTGCCCACCATGGGGAGGCTGCTGGAGGGAAGATGAGAGGCCGGGAATGGCAACGTAGCCTCTGTCCGTCAGCGCCAGACCCACACCTGCCTTACCCTCAGCCTTGCCTCTCTGTAGGGCTTTCCATGTGCACGAGGAACTTGAATGGTGAGCACGCAATGAGAGACAGGAAATGAAAGGAAAGGGGAGGAAGGGACGCTTCCCAGAGTCACCCTGGTGCAAAGGCCACGTGATGCAAAGAGCTGATTCCTTGGGAAAAGACCCTGATGCTAGGAAAGATTGAAGGCGGGAGAAGGGGAGGACAGAGGATGAGATGGCTGGACGGCGTCACCGACTCAATGGACATGAGTTTGAGCAAGCTCTGGGCGTTGGTGATGGACAGGGAAACCAGGCGTGCTGAAATGAACTGAGTCACGCTTCTCAACCTCAGCTTTCTTTGTGTCTGTGTATTATAACTCAGTCTGAAAGGTGAGAGCAGCTTAGAGTCTAAGTATAGTAGGTAAGGGGGCTTTGCAGGTGGCGCTAATGGTAAAGAATCTGCCTGCCAATGTGGGAGACTCAAGAGACCTGGGTTCAATCCCTGTATTGGGAAGATCCTCCGGAGTAGAAAATTGAAAACCACTCCAGTATTCTTGCCTGGAAAATTCCAAGGACAGAGGAGCCTGGCGGGCTACAGTCCATGGGGTCACAAAGAGTCAGACACGACTGACAGAGCTCACCCACGTAGGAAGCAGTAGAAGACAGTGTGAGCGGGCACGGGCCTGACCAAAGCATCGGCTTGCAGCCTTACTCCGCCCGTCTGGCTGCTATCAGAAGGGCAGAGCAACTTGAGAGGAAGTCGAAATCTACATAAGTTGACGGGACAGTTGACAGGTAAAGAGAGCTCTAACTCAAAGCTAGAACTGGAGGGTAAGGCTTATAGTAATCGGGATGGGTTGGGTCGTACCATGATAACAAACTTAAAAAGCCCCTGACTTAGTGGAAAAGCTTCTTTCTTACTCACAGTATCTCTGTCGCAGTTATCAGTGGACCTCAGCTCATCACAGTCACTCAAGGACTTAAGCCTTGTTTGGCTGCACCCTGTGTTACAAGCTCTGCCTGGCAGTGGCACTCCAGGTTTGCCTCCATTGTTCTGGCCAAGATAAATCACACGGCCATACACACATCAGGAAGGTGGGGCTACGTGATCCTCCCAAGAGCAGGGACTTCAATATGCGTGAAGAACAAAAGCCTGCCACGGGGCTCAGGCTGTGAAAGGACCAAGGCAAGACTGCAGACATCTGCAGGCTCAGGTGCTCAGAATCTCACCAAGTGAAGGATCTGAGCACAAAGAGAGGTCAGACATGCTTCTCTGAGACTGTGCAATAAGGCTCACAGGGGACCAGTGAAAGCAGACTTCTGAAGCCAGTAATAAAAATAGATAATAGCAATGATAGTAATAGCAACTGAATCTCCCTTTTGGGGGCCGGAACCTTTATATCTCTTAGATCTAGCTTATCCCCTGTCACACATCATACATGCATCATTCTATCCTCATAAGAATTAAATGGGTCAAGTGAATGGCACCCCATTCCAGCACTCTTGCCTGGAAACTCCCATGGACGGAGGAGCCTGGTGGGCTGCAGTCCATGGGGTCTCTAAGAGTTGGACACAACTGAGCGACTTCACTTTCACTTTTCACTTTCATGCATTGGAGAAGGAAATGGCAACCCACTCCAGTGCTCTTGCCTGGAGAGTCCCAGGGATTGGGGAGCCTGGGGGGCTGCCATCTGTGGGGTCGCACAGGGTCAGACACGACTGAAGCGACTTAGCAGCAGCAGCAGCAGGGTGCTTCTACTGTACTGCAGAGGAAGACTGGGTTCAGAAAGATTTTATCACTTGATCACGGTCAAGTGCAGAAACTGGTAGAGCCAGGATCTGAATGTAGCTCTAATTGCCTCCAAAACCCAAGATATTTCTTCTCTGCCCACGGTCCTACCCCACCTCTTTTGGAACAAGTGCACAGGAGGGTCAGCACTGAGAAACATGCCATCTGACCTGCCAAGCCAGTGGCCAAATCTACAGAGATGTTCACACGAGTGGCTTGAGTGTGCTGTGAGCCCACAGTATTGTGGAGAGTGGAAGGAGGCAGGCAGGGGGCGGGGGTACAGGGGACCAAGTTTCTTCTTCCAGATTAAACCTCACTGCCTGTTATCCACAGCTCTCCTGGTGGTTCCGTGGTAAAGAATCTGCCTGCCAATACAGGAGACGTGGGTTCGATCCCTGGGCCGAGAAGATCCCCTGGAGGAGGAAATGGCAACCCACAGGATTCTTGCCAGGAAAATCCCATGGACAGAGGAGCCCAGGGGGGCTACAGTCCATGGGGTCACAAAGAGTCAGACACAACTTAGTAACTAAACAACAATGCGTTCCTTCCACATCTATCAAGACCCCAGTGCAGCAGAAACCAGCAGCTCAAGAGTTATTTGTTGCAAGTCAGGGTCAAATTTTTCTCTTCCATGCCTTACAGTGAGCCTTTTAGCAAACACAAATCCCCAAGTCAAACTGCACCACTGAGGAGCAGCCGTGAGGGCTTCTGCCACACAGAGTGCCGTCTCCACTGACTTCACAGATGCGGGGGTTTCACTTCGCTAGACTGTTTAAGATTCACTCTGAGCATCGCTTCTGCTGAGCTGCACACCCATAATGAAGGTGGTCAGTGTTCTCCATCTCTCCTCCACGTCCACGTGTACTTGTTCACTTAATGTAAGCCTCGAGCCCGACAGAGTTCAAATTAAAATGCTGTTTGTCATTGAGCATTAAAAATACATCCAACTATGAGACACAGTAGTTAAACTGGGATTTAATACCAGATGTTCCCCAGCTAAAGAAATGAGGCATCTCGGGGCATACAGACCACCTTGGTGGATGCCCCAGGCCTCCTCAGAGCACATCTGAGTTGTGTGATTTTTACTGGATGATATAGGTCAAATACTTGGAAGAAGACTTTGGTCATCTGTGGAGGCTTATCCCTCTGAGAAATCCAGAGACTCAGAAAACGCACCATCTCACTGAATGATCCAAAGGTCTTCAGCAACATTAAGCAATCGCATATCAAGTTCCCACTGGGTGCCAGGCTTTCTGCTCAGCAACAGGAGAATAAAGGTAAATGAGACATCATGCCTGCTTGCAGAGACTCTGACTGAGGGGGCTACAGACACACAAACGCTGTGCCACAGGAACAATGCCAGGTGCCAGGGAAACACTATGCAAACACCAAGGGGTGGGGATTTACCTTTTCTTCCACGAAATTCATAAGCCAAACTAACATGACTGCTTTCAAATAACGCAGGGTGGGGTTTTGATTACCTGTATGATTGCAAATAACCAGAGAGCTGCTTTCAGTGAAGGAGGAATAACGTGATTGTTGTGACGGTTGTGTTGCTGTATTGGATGTGCTTTCTATTTTATTTATTGATGGATATTTATTTATTTGGCCACACAGGGTCTTAGCTACAGCACACGGGATGAAACCCGGGCCCCCTGCTTTGGGAGTGCGGAGTCTCAGCCACTGGACCCCCAGGAAGTCCTGGGGGTGCTTTCTGTTGTCATCCAGGTGCTCGGTCGTGTCTGACTCTTTGCAGCCCCGTGCTCTACAGTGTGCCAAGCTGCCCTGTCCTTCTCTGCCTCCCGGAGTTTCATGGGTGTGCTTTCTCGATGCTGCTAAATATTTGTCTCAAAATTCAGTCAATTCAGTTGCTCAGTCGTATCTGACTCTTTGCAACCCCATGAACTGCAGCACGCCAGGCCTCCCTGTCCACCACCAACTCCCGGAGTTCACCCAAACTCATGTGAATCGAGTCAGTGATGCCATCCAGCCATCTCATCCTCTGTCGTCCCCTTCTCCTCCTGCCCCCAATCCCTCCCAGCATCAGTCTTTTCCAATCAGTCAACTCCGTATCAGGTGGCCAAAGTATTGGAGTTTCAGCTTTAGCATCAGTCCTTCCAATGAACACTCAGGACTGGTCTCCTTTGGGATGGACTGGTTGGATCTCCTTGCAGTCCAAGGGACTCTCAAGAGTCTTCTCCAACACCACAGTTCAAAAGCATCAATTCTTCTGCACTCAGCTTTCTTCACAGTCCAACTCTCACATCCATACATGACCACTGGAAAAACCATAGCCTTGACTAGACGGACCTTTGTTGACAAAGTGATATCTCTGCTTTTTAATATGCTATCTAGGTTGGTCATAACCTTCCTTCTAAGGAGTCAGCATCTTTTAATTTCATGGGTGCAATCACCATCTGCAGTGATTTTGTCTCAAAATTATTCAACTAAAATATCAGTTTCAGCTTGGATACACAGAGAGATGAAAAATAGCATCCAAACTTCTAACAAAAGAGAAACTGCAAATTGCTGAATTTCCGGGACTCTCCAGAAAGTTTAGACTATGGAGAAAGAAAATAGACAATGTGACATCTGGAAAGGCAATGGTACCTAGAGGGAGAAACAGGAACCAAGGGTTTCTTTCCTTGGGGCAGAGGCTGCTGGACGTCATATAAGCTAGTACGAAGAAGTGAGCTTCCCAGGTGGGGCTAGTGGTAAAGAACTCACAGGTCCATGCAGCAAATGTGAGAGACGCGGGTTCACTACCTGGGTCAGGAAGATCCCCTGCAAGAGGACATGGCAGCCCTCTCTAGTACTCTTGCCTGCAGAATCCCGTGGACAGAGGGCCCAGAAGAGCTACAGTCCATGGGGTTGCAAAGAGTCTGACACGATTGAAGTGACAGAGCACACAGATGAAGAAGCAGCAAAAATATTTTAATTAGCTGTTAAAGTATAACAATTAATTAATCGCATGAGTGTGAGGGTGCGCCACCTTCAGGAGCCACAGATACAAGAGGATTCACACTCTCGTGCCCACTGTCTCCACAAACCCACAGGTGTTCAGAGGGAGACCGGGGGAATCCCGAGAAGGTTTCTCAGATACAAGCGTTCTGGGAAGTGGAAGAGCAGCCACCACTGAGATTCTGCCTGGACCCATTTCCACCGTCGTCCCTAAAGAACGCAGGGAAGGGTAACTAACAAAGTCTGTTACCGTAGGACGCTGGTGGAAGGAAGAAATCCACAAAACCCAGCCCTGGGGGATGGGGCAGAATGCTTGCGGGTCCACACACGAAAGCTGGAGCAGACGCAAGATCCCAGAGCTGAGAGCCAGGAGTGAAGTGTCTGCTTAGCACTGAGGCTTCCTGGGAGTCTCAGAGAATTCCTCTCCACCCCCAACTCTACCACCTATAGCAAGAGAGCAAAACTGACAGAGGTATAAGAGATATGATCTCTTCAGGGCAAAGCACAGAGGAAACCCAAACCCAAGAGAAAGTGGAAACTGAGAAAATGACCTCTGTTCAACCAGCCCACACCCCGAACACAAGATATGGTTGAAGGAATTTGATGCCTGCGGTAAACTCGGGGTAACTATGGCAACAACAAGCCTCAAGCACAGCTTAACTCCTAACCAGACTAATGTGCTCTTGCCACAACTCTGAAACCTAAACAGAAAAGGCGTGTTTATTTCTAAACATAAAAAATATTTTTTTTTTACTAACTACTTTCCTAGATAAGATGTCTGGGTTTTACCACACATACTAAAAGGCAAGAGAAAAGACACTGCAAAGCGATAAAGCGATCATTGGAACCAGATTTTGGTATGAAAAACATACTGGAACTATTGGACAGAGCATTTGAATAACTTATTAAGGTATTAAAAATACTAATGTAGAAAGTAGACAGCATGTAAGTTCAGAGGGCTCACTTCAGCAGAGCTGGTACTTATAATAAAGAAACTAAAGTAAATGCTTTTGAAAAAAACTTGTAAATGGAGAATAATTTCTATGGGTTTTAGTAGACTGAACATGGCCAAGGTAAGAAGTGATAAACTTGGAGCTAGAAATTATCCAAGCCGAAATGCAAAGGGAAACGAGTGGAAATAAAAACAGTTCTCAGGAACTGTAGGAAAATATCAAATGGTCCAAGATATATATGACTTAAATCACAGAAGAAGAAGACATTTTGATGGATATTAAGTATTTTGCCAAGATTTTTCCAAAATTAAGAACAGACATCAAACCCCAAATCCAAGAAGCTCAGAGAACACCACACAGGATAAAAAAAAAAAAAAAAAAAATCTAACCAAGACATATCTTATTTGAATTGCTATAAACCAAAAATGTAAGGGCATCCAAAGAACAGAGATATATTACCGATGGAAGAACAAATGTTACAGGAACCTTCTCATCAGGAATCATATGAACAGAAGGACAATGGGTGATATCTTTAAAGTTCTAAAAGACAAAAGTACTGTCAACATAAATTCTACACTCACTGAAAATACCTTTTATTGAAAACGCAAAGGAAAGACTTCCCTAGTGGTCTGGTGGTTGAGAGTCTGCTGGCCAGTGGCGGGGACATGGATTTGATCCCGGCCCAGGAGGATTGCACATGCCTCAGGGGGCTGAGCCCACGTGCCACGGTTATGAAGACTAGGCTCTAGGGCCTTCAAGCTGCAGCTACGGAAGTCCTCGCTCCGAGAGCCTGTCCACGGTGGAAAAAGCCACCGCAGTGGGAAACCCGGCCCTGCACAGCAAGGGGTAGCCCGGTCTCTGCAGCCAGAGGAAGTCCGCGCTCGCAAGGAAGACCCGGCACAGCCCACAGACCAGTTAATTAAACACGTGCGAAGGAGGGTTTTCTCAGGTAAACTAAAGCTGAGCGAAGTTACTGCCAATAGACATTTTCTTTAAAAAAAAAAAAAATAAATAAATAAAATATATATATATATAGTAAGGAAAGCTCTTCAGACAGAAGGAATGTGTCAATCAGAAGCTTGAATCTACAAAAAGTAATCAATAATGTTGGAAATGGGGAAAAAAAAATGAAGGTGAAAATGAAAGAGCTTTTATCCCTGTTTGTAGTTGTTCTAAAGGATGACTGTCTAAGTGGGTTCTTTACCATGCATGCCTCCTGGACCAGCCTACGCTGTTATCCTGACAGCACTGATATAATCACATGAGCCCTTAAACTCAGGCTGGAGGTGGAAGTTGGAGACACTTGAAGCAGGAAAACTCCACGTAGCATTTCTTCTTTGGAGATGAATGGGACTTGTGGAGATGAATGGGACTTGTGGGAATGAATGGGACTTGTGGGACAGAGTGCTGGTGGTCTTAAACAGTCAAAGATAGCCAGCTATGGAGCAGGGAGGGACCTCAGATCCACAGCCACAGAAAACTTCATCCTACCAGTTTCTGAGTGAACTTGGAATCAGGTTCTTCCTCAGAGCCTCCAAGTGGGAGCCCAACCCAGGCAGGACTTGGAGCATGAAACCCCAAGAATAAAAATCCCCATCAAGCCCACCCAGATTTCTGACTACAGAACTGTGAGATAAAACACGGGTACAGTTTTAAGTTACTCTACTTGCGTTAGTGTTTCACAGAGTGATAGAAAAATAATACTTGGCCAATAAGTGCAAGCAAAAGAGAAATACACTTAAAAACGAAATGGAGAACTTTTCCAGAAAATTATCTCAGGTGGGGGGAAATCTGAGCCATAGGGAACATTGCTCCAGCAAGCTAGAAATAACAAAAATTGTGGTCACCTTAGCTTTACAAAAGATGGGAGAAAATTCCCATCAAGCCCACCCAGATTTCTGACTACAGAACTGTGAGATAAAACACGGGTACAGTTTTAAGTTACTCTACTTGCGTTAGTGTTTCACAAAGTGATAGAAAAATAATACTTGGCCAATAAGTGCAAGCAAAAGAGAAATACACTTAAAAACGAAATGGAGAACTTTTCCAGAAAATTATCTCAGGTGGGGGGAAATCTGAGCCATAGGGAACATTGCTCCAGCAAGCTAGAAATAACAAAAATTGTGGTCACCTTAGCTTTACAAAAGATGGGAGAAAATCACCAGACATAGTGGCGGGGGGAGGGAAACAGGAAGGTGACCATTTTAAGTATTCAGGGCAAATATTATCATGCAAAATTCCCTCCAAGAAAACAAGAAAAATTCTCAGATAGCAATTTCTGATGAATTTTCTGAATAAATTTCAAGAGAAATTTACTCAATTGGAATAGTGACAAGATTTGGCTCCTGAAAGACGTGACCAGCAAAATTCAAAATGCTTTGGGAGCCATGAACAATACATTGTATGATGTAGCAAACCAAATGTCTGATTTACAAAATCAACTCAAGAAAATAAAGATAAAGAAAAAATAAGGAAAAACCAAGAGAATGATGAAGGACCCATCCCAGAGATCTAAAACATATAAAACCACAATTCCAGAAGAAGATAACAAAGTAAATAATGGCTATGCCATAAACAACAAATGGTGGCTCAGAGGTTAAAGCGTCTGCCTCTAATTCGGGAGACCCGGGTTCGATCCCTGGAGAAGGAAATGGCAATCCACTCCAGTATTCTTGCCTGGAGAATCCCATGGACAGAGGAGCCTAGTAGGTTACAGTCCACGGGGTCGCAAAGAGTCAAACACGACTGAGCGACTTCAACAACTCAACTTTGTAAAAGAAGAAAATCTCAGATTGAAAGAGTTCACTTGAATCCAGGCAAAATCAAAGAAAATGTGCGTATGTAACTGTACACAAGTTCTTTTTTTTTTTTAATTTATAAGAAAAAAATACTTTAAAAATAGGAAAACAGGGGAAAAGAGGGTGGGAGAAGCAGCAAACAAAATAGTTGCTGACAAAGAAAAAATGCTCTGACATCAAAACTGCAGTGACACCGAACGTCCTCACGTTTGAGCTCAAAAACTGGCGATCCAGGTCACATTCACTCAGAAAATCTAGTTGTGAAAATATTCCAAGCGTTTTTTAAAGTAAAAAGTCTTACTACAACAAGCCTAAATGTTCTGTGACATTCCTGGCAAAGTGGGGACTTAAAATTTTTAGAGAGCCATCTATAAGTTATACATAACTCTCTTCATAATTGTGTCAATGGTCAACCATGTTTTCAAGCGTCCCAAGAGAATGCATTTATTCACACAAGAAACTGTGGGGCACAGTTAACAAAACCCTGGATTTGGAGCCATAATGCTGACTTGAGTCTAAACCCTGCTTTCTGCCTGCCTGCCAGGTGTGTGATTTCCGGAAAATGACTATTTATGTTTGGGGGACTTTGGTTTCTTCTGCTATAACATGAGCATAAGAATGTGTGTTCTGTGGTTCATGTCATGCTCCCAACACTTCTTATTAGAATGCATTAAGACCAGAAAACTGATGACATATGCAAAAGCATAACAAGAGATTAGAGTTTCTGAAATTTGGGGGGTTAATCATCAAAAAAAATAAAACCAGATATTAAAAGGAGCCACAAGATATCCTACTAAATACTGGTACTTCTTGCCTCAAGTTCTTAACAACTTATTAAAACTCCACGTATATTCATGGAAAAGATTGTTATCTTTAGAAGCATGGATGTAGAACATTCTAGGCTTCACTTATTCCTCTGTTTTCCTTTTTGCCTATACCATCGAACAGTATTATATTATTCAGAGTAGGCAGCTTCACAATAAACAACCCCAGGTCTCAGGGGCTTAATGAATAAGCTTACTTTTCTCCTAAGTTCCATTTTGGGTAGAGTTGAAGGGGTCAGTCTTCCCAGTGCAGTCACTTGGGGGACCATTCTTTCAATCTAGTAACTTTTCTGTCCCTGGGGACCTCATGGTTCTCCACTGGACCCCCTGATTCTGAGTTTTCAGAGAAGGAAGTTGTAAAACATGGGACAATGTACATTATCTTTTATGGGCCAGGTTTGCAGGAAGTACACCCTTTCTGCCTGCATCTCGGTGGTCAGAACACAACCATACAGGCACATATAGCTGCAAGAGAGGCTGAGAACAATCAGCTATCATTTTACCTAGAAGGAGGAGGCGATGATCTTGGGAAAATTTTAGTCAGTCTGTGCCTCACTTATCCATCTTCTGGAACTCAACTAAATCCCTACTTATTATTTAACTGCTCCAGGCAGTTGGGGAATGTCTTCTAAATTTCTACAGAACTTAATTTTCCATCCTTTCTTTTACATATTCCACAAATATTCTTATATATTGTCCACTGAAGGATATATGCTTTATTGTCCATCAGGAAGTATGATCACTTGTAAGACAATAGTCATACTATTCAATGTTTTGTTTTGTTTTTTAACTCTGTGAAGTAGATTGATTTTATGCATGTGATAAGCATATTAACATGTTTTCCAATGAGTCAGTTCTACCCATCAGGTGGCGAAATAACTGCAGTTTCAGCTTCAACTTCAGTCCTTCTAATGAATATTCAGGACTACTTTCCTTTAGGATGGACTGGTTTGACATCCTTACAGTCCAGGGGACTCTCAAGAGTCTTCTCCAACATCACAGTTCAAGAGCATCAATTCTTCAGCACTCAGTTATCTTCATAATACAACTCTAACATCCACACATGACTGCTGGAAAAAACATACTTTTCGCTAGACAGACCTTTGTTGGCAAATTATGTCTTTGTTTTTTAAAATGCTATCTAGGTTGGTCATAGCTTTTCTTCCAAGGGGCAATTGTCTTCAGTCACGTTCTGCAGTGATTTTGGAGCCCCCAAAAATAAAGTCTGTCACTGCTCCCATTGTTTCCCCATCTATTTGCCATGAAGTGATGGGACCAGATGCCGTGATCTTCAGTTTTTTGAATGTTGAGTTTTAGGCCAGCATTTTCATTCTCCTCTTTCACTTTCCTCAAGAGGCTCTTTAGTTCTTCTTCGCTTTCTGCCATAAGAGACCTGCATATCTGAGGTTATTGATATTTCTCCTGGCAACCTTGATTCCAGCTTGTGCTTCATCCAGACCAGCATTTCTCATGATGTACTCTGAATACAAGTTAAATAAGCAGGGTGACAATATACAGCCTTGATGGACTCCTTTCCCGATTTGGAATCAGTCTGTTGTTCCATATCTGGTTCTAACTGCTGCTTCCTGACCTGCAAACAGATTTCACAGGAGGCTGGTAAAGTGGTCTGGTATTCCCATCTCTTTAATAATTTTTTACAGTTTGTTGTGATCCACAAAGTCAAAGGATTTGGTGTAGTCAATAAAGCAGAAGTAGATGCTTTTCTGGAACTCTCTTGCTTTCTCAATGATCCAACAGATGTTGGCAATTTGGTCTCTGGTTCCTCTGCCTTTTCTAAATCCAGCTTGAACATCTGGAAGTTCATGGTTCATGTACTGTTGAAGCCTGGCTTGGAGAATTTTGAGCATTACTTTGCTAGCATGTGAGATGAGTCCAATTGTGTGGTGGTTTAACATTCTTTGGCATTGCCTTTCTTTGGATTGGAATGAAAACTGACCTTTTTCAGTCCTGTGGCCACTGCTGAGTTTTCCAAATTTGCTGGCATATTGAGTGCAGCACTTTCACAGCATCATCTTTNAAATATCAGAATCATGATCAGCAATAAGTGCCACTTTTCACTGTCTTTTAAATTAACAGAACACTTAAGGACCTTCATTTTACAGCAGTCCAACCAAATAAGTGCCTGAATAGAAGCATGTGATGTAGACCAGCAAAACTTTCAAAATTAATCTTTAATGGTGGATCAGCTGATAAAGAATCTGCCTGCAATGCGGAAGATCTGAGTTCGATCCCTGGGTTGGGAAGATCACCCTGGAGAAGGGAAAGGCTACTCGCTCCAGTATTCTGGCCTGGAGAATTCCATGGACTGTACAGTCCATGGGATCACAAAGAGTCGAAAGTGACTGAGCAGCTTTCACTTTCACTTTTAGTAAAGGAAAGAACTTTCAGCAGTGCATTGAAATGCTTTCCATTATTTGGTTACTTTGATGAAGGATGGAGAGAGAACCCACACACCCCTGTAAACGTTCAAAGCAACAAGGAAATTGAGTTGCCTTTTACCGTTAACTTCCTATTATGGCTTTTCTATTTCCACTTAATCATGACATCTTTTCTTAAATGAATAGGGAGGAAAGTAAAAATATAAAGAGAAAGAAAATCTCCACCCCTGTCATTCCTCAGAAACAGGGTATAAGAGTTTTAAATTTGCATTGTAATTACTTATAAAAGGAAATTTAATTCATTTTCCTCTCATAACTCATCTTTCAGATATAATTAAAATGACCCAGGGAAGCAGGTTAAAAATAGCAGAGTTGATCTGAACAGAGTGTATTCTAGACTTTTCAGTGTTCACTTCTTATGAATTCTGTTTTGTTTTGTTTTTTTTTTTGAGAAGCAGAAATATCCTTATTACTCTCTTCTCAACAAGCATGGTTTTAGTTTGCTTCATTTTCCTAAAGTAATCTGGTCAAAAAGCCTACCATGCATGTGAATGAGGTTTTTGCCCCTCCAAGTAGGCAAAGCCTTGAATTACCATTCCAAGGGCAGAGGAAATGCTGAGACTATAAACTGTCCCCACACACTTGCCAGTTGCCCTTGGGATGCTTGAATTCTATAGATATGTATTTCCTGCTTCCTGGAGAATTGCAAGTCCCCTTTGGAAATTTGACCTGATCAGTCATTTGTACCTTGTCAATGAGTTCAACAGATAATTTTTCAGAGCTGGTATTGGTCAAGTGAAAGTTGTGTAAGTGCTGAAATCCTGGGACCTGGAGAGAAGGGACAAGACAGTAAAAAAACGGGGGTCTGGGGGAAAATATCTGAAGTAATGAATCCATATCCTGAGGGTGGGTGTGATCAAGTGGAAGCTGACACATGGAGCAGACAGGTTGGTAAACCGCTGACTTCTCACAGGGTCCCCATGAACAGCGTCATCTCACAACTGTCCAGGAAGCTTCGGGAATCTCTGAAAACGCCGACGCCCTGTTTCTAAGGCAGCAGATACAGTGGCAGTTCAGAGTTGCTATATCCACGTTGCTCAGAGAAGGCCGCCAAGTCACTCTAGAGTTCTCCTGTGATTCTCCAGGTGTTCCAGCAATTAACCGTGGTCCCCAGGAATGCCTGGTATACCTCTCGTCACAGTAGTCTTTCAAAAGTAAACTCTCCGGGGGAAATGAAAAGCAGAAAACAAAGGGTAGGTGATAATCCACCAAGTTCAGCGCAGGCCCCAGAAGAAAAGGCCTGACATCCTCTGGCGTCCTGCTCCTCATTGTACTGAAATCCTTTGATTTTCATAGATTTGTCCTGTGGTTTTCCCATGTCTCCCCTGTGACTCTTTTCTAAAATGTCTTTAACCCTTTTAGAAGAGGCTCATTTTCTCATTCATCAACCAACAAAATATATTCTACAACGTATTGAGCATGTTAATACCCAATAAATTACTCATTACTGAATATTCAAAGAACAAGAATCCAAAGCTAAATAAGACCTTCTATTAGCAAATATTTATTGTAGGACTACATGTCAGGCACAGTCTCTACCCCCGGACTTAGCTGTCAATGCCCTCCAACCAAGGACCACCAGGAACATAACCTGTAAACCTGGGTTTATCAGCTTGTTGCCACAAGGAGCCCACACACATGGAGAGCCGTGGAGTATCTGGTTAAAGTGAAAGTGAAGTCACTCAGTTGTGTCCAGCTCTTTGTGACTACGTGGACTGTAGTCTACCGGGCTCCTCCGTCCATGGGATTTTCTGGGCAAGGGTACTGGAGTGGGTTGCCATTTCCTTCTCCAGAGGATCTTCCCAACCCAGGGATTGAACCTAGGTCTCCCGCATTGCAGGCAGACTCTTTACCCTCTGAGCCACTAGGGAAGCTCTGGTTAAAGGGCATCTGGTTAAGGGGCATTAGAAAGATCTCATCATTGGGTTTGGGCTTGTGTTAGGTTTAGGGGGGAGAGGAGGTCAAAGAATCAGGGCTTTTTTCTGCTTAGATGTTGTCAGAAAGTGGGGACAATTCTATTCTTCAGTATCTTAATAATTGTTTCTAGTATGTTAATAATTCTTATCTAGAAGATAGGGGAAGCAAAGCAAAGTTAAAGCTATATTTGGTTTTTTTTAAAAAAAAGCAGGAGCCACTCATATTAGCCAAGACTGGGGAATATTTAGTCTTTTTTAGACAAATCTTATTTGAACAAATTCTTATCTTTGACTGTAGACATGACTGCACAGTGGCTTTGCTCCTGTCTCATCTATCACAGTCACAGTGACCTTGCCTGATGTTGGTGTTTGGTGAGGTGATATTCAGCTGGAGAAAAGCAGGACCCAACTGTGACTGACAGATTAGCTCTTAACAATACCAAGATCCAGCGAAGAGTCAGGCCACTTCCATAGCATTTGGCTGTCAAACTAAAAAAGATGCCTTTGCTAGATGTTTTCATAGCCCCGGAGATAGATCTGTAATCCACACTCATATCGTCCTTCATAAGTGAAGACCCCAACTGCTCGGGGTGCTGTTAGTGAATAGCCTTCAACTGTTGGCTGCATTCAAGGATTGCCTCAGCCAAAGGAGTGGCCTCACCCAAGGTCATGCCTGCTTCATGGAGAAACCTTCACTAAATCACTGGTGACCATAGGGATACAAAAGCCCTGCACTCTTGCCCCAACTCGGAACAGTTCTGAAGGGTTATCCTGTCATCAGACCATGCCATCAGGCTACCCGAGGTTTCCTGTGAAAGTCTCAGTTCAGTTCAGTCACTCAGTCGTGTCTGACTCTGTGACCCCATGGCCTGCAGCATGCCCAGCTTTCCTATCCATCACCAACTCCAGCAGGCTACGAAAATTCATGTCCATCAAATCAGTGATGCCATCCAACCATCTCATCCTCTGTCGTCCCCTTCTCCTCCTGACTTCAATCTTTCCCAGCATCAGAGTCTTTTCCAATATGTTAGTTCTTCGCATCAGGTGGCCAAAGTATTGGAGCTTCAGCTCTATCACAAGCCTAATTCTCTCCCTATTGGTTCCCACTTCCATCCCACCTCATCCTCAGGTGCTAATCCCAAAAGTCCTCTCTAAGCCTCTTGCAAGCTGTCTCTGTCTCACAGTCAGCCTCCTGGTAAACCTAGCCTGCAACAGTATCTCATACACATCTTGATTACTAGTCTTATAATTCTAGGCAGTAGTCATCTGTTACTAGGTGCAAAATCCTTAGCACCTAACAGAGCATCTTATTCATGGTGGTCCCCAATATATTATAAATAAATGAAAGCCCTGGGGAAGCAATCAGGAAGGTGTGCATTTAGCATCATATCATATGCAGAAGGACGATGGGAATGGACAGGGAGAAAAAGGGAAGACTTTGGAAAGTTCAGCACAGCAAGCAGAGTGTGCGCTTAGTCACTCAGTCATGTCCGACTCTGTGATCCCCATGGACTGTAGCCCATCAGGCTCCTCTGTCCAGGGGGATTCTCCAGGCAAGACTACTGGAGAGGGTTGCCATGCCCCGCTCCAAGAAATCTTCCCAAATCAAGGATTGAACCCAGGTCTCCCTCATTGCAGGCAAGTTCTTTACTGTCTGAGCCACCAGGGAAGCCCAGTAAGCAGAATAATGACCCCTAAAAATGTCCCTGCCCTAATATTCAGAACCTGTGAATGTTAGGTTACATGGCAAGGCAGAAATAAGGTTGCAGATAGAGTAAATTTGCTGATCAAGTGAGTTTAGAGTACAGAGATTGTACTAGATTACTGGAGCTGATTCAGTGTTATCAGAAGGGTGTTTAAACTTGGAGGACAGAACAGAGCAGTCCAGAGAAAGGTATGTGGTGATAGAAGCAGAAGCAGACAGACAGCACATTTCTGGCTTTGAAGATAGAGAAACAGCACTGGGAACCTCTAGGAACTTTCGGTCGCCTAACTTAGGTAGCCTCTAGAAAATTTTAGAGGCAGGGACATGGGTTCTCTCAGAAAGGAATGAAGCATTCATAAGGGATTTTAGCCCAATGAGACTTCCATTGGCCTTCTGAGCTCTAGCATCACAAAAGAGTAAGTTTGTGTTGTTTTAAGCCACCAACCGTGTAGTAATTTGTTATGGCAGAAAGAGACAGCTGGAGGCTTCACAGTTTTTACAGACGTGGGCTTAAGGGGCTGTGGTCAGATGGCAGAGACTCTCCAGAAACAGGGTTTGCAAACATTGTTCTCGCCAAGACTGTGTGTTCACTTGGGACACCGTGGCCCTGCTTCTGCACAGCAAGCACACTTGCGGATAAGCGACGAATGCAGTTCATTTACAACATGGGAGCTTTGCGTGGTGAGAAGGGAAGGCTGAAGGCCTTCTTCAAGCCACGGCTTAACGTCACCCGATTATTTCACTGCTGGCCAAAGCAGGAGGAGGGCTGGATGGATTTCATGGCAGAGACTCTCCAGAAACAGGGTTTGCAAACATTGTTCTCGCCAAGACTGTGTGTTCACTTGGGACACCGTGGCCCTGCTTCTGCACAGCAAGCACACTTGCGGATAAGCGACGAATGCAGTTCATTTACAACATGGGAGCTTTGCGTGGTGAGAAGGGAAGGCTGAAGGCCTTCTTCAAGCCACGGCTTAACGTCACCCGATTATTTCACTGCTGGCCAAAGCAGGAGGAGGGCTGGATGGATTTCGTGTTGTATGAGAGCTTACCCGTGCGTACATGCTCAGTCATGTCAGACTCTTTGAGACCCCATGGACCAGAGCCCACCCAACTTCTCTGTCCATGGGATTTCCCAGGCAAAAATACTGGAGTGGCTTGCCACTTCCTCCTCCAGGGGACCTGCCCGCAAGGGATCAAGCTCCAGCACTGCAGGAAGTCTTTTATTTTTTTTTTAATCACTGAGTCATAGGGGAAGCCCTAAGAGCTTGCACAGGACAGTGTTTTGTTGTTTTGTTACAAAACATCTTCCCAACTGTGTGTGTCAAAAAGACAAAACTGGGACAAGAAGATGCAAAGTAAAATGTGGCAGATCACAAATCAATGAAAAAAAGAACAATTTACCTCTTCCCCAAATGAGAGCTCGGTTTTGAAGGAGTATACTACACGTTCAAGGAGAGCTGATATCTAGCTGAGAAAGGTGAAGGAGGCTGTGAGATAGAAAATGAAAAAAGTTTATCTTGAGATTTCTTCCAATTTTAATACTATATAATTGGAATTGTTTTTAAACTAAGACAATCCGAATCCTAATATGCTTTTCAGACCCTACCTGTGATATCCTATGAAAAAAAGAAAACATTCGTGCATTCCTAAAAGGCAAAAGGAGCACTTTCATAGGATTCCAGGGATGGTGACAGTTAGTTAAATAAAGCAAAGCTCATTTGTAACATTTTAATGTCTCCCCAAAGTGGTGTTTATCTTTAACTTTCACATCTAATGTAAACACCAGAAGTCAAATGGTAATAAAGATCCCTTTAACTGAAAGTGTCAGCAAACACTCACTTGCCATATAGTTTATTCACAGGGGCCCAGGTTTTTTCTCCTTTTAAATTAGCTGTCCTAGTTACTATTTGGTCTCACTGCAAATTATAAAATGTATAAAATGCAATTTATAGTGTCTGTAAATGTAAAAGAGCATCTGGTCAACCCTGAAAGGTTTTTTTTTTTTTTTTTTTTTTTGAGAAGCAGAAATATCCTTATTACTCTCTTCTCAACAAGCATGGTTTTAGTTTGCTTCATTTTCCTAAAGTAATCTGGTCAAAAAGCCTACCATGCATGTGAATGAGGTTTTTGCCCCTCCAAGTAGGCAAAGCCTTGAATTACCATTCCAAGGGCAGAGGAAATGCTGAGACTATAAACTGTCCCCACACACTTGCCAGTTGCCCTTGGGATGCTTGAATTCTATAGATATGTATTTCCTGCTTCCTGGAGAATTGCAAGTCCCCTTTGGAAATTTGACCTGATCAGTCATTTGTACCTTGTCAATGAGTTCAACAGATAATTTTTCAGAGCTGGTATTGGTCAAGTGAAAGTTGTGTAAGTGCTGAAATCCTGGGACCTGGAGAGAAGGGACAAGACAGTAAAAAAACGGGGGTCTGGGGGAAAATATCTGAAGTAATGAATCCATATCCTGAGGGTGGGTGTGATCAAGTGGAAGCTGACACATGGAGCAGACAGGTTGGTAAACCGCTGACTTCTCACAGGGTCCCCATGAACAGCGTCATCTCACAACTGTCCAGGAAGCTTCGGGAATCTCTGAAAACGCCGACGCCCTGTTTCTAAGGCAGCAGATACAGTGGCAGTTCAGAGTTGCTATATCCACGTTGCTCAGAGAAGGCCGCCAAGTCACTCTAGAGTTCTCCTGTGATTCTCCAGGTGTTCCAGCAATTAACCGTGGTCCCCAGGAATGCCTGGTATACCTCTCGTCACAGTAGTCTTTCAAAAGTAAACTCTCCGGGGGAAATGAAAAGCAGAAAACAAAGGGTAGGTGATAATCCACCAAGTTCAGCGCAGGCCCCAGAAGAAAAGGCCTGACATCCTCTGGCGTCCTGCTCCTCATTGTACTGAAATCCTTTGATTTTCATAGATTTGTCCTGTGGTTTTCCCATGTCTCCCCTGTGACTCTTTTCTAAAATGTCTTTAACCCTTTTAGAAGAGGCTCATTTTCTCATTCATCAACCAACAAAATATATTCTACAACGTATTGAGCATGTTAATACCCAATAAATTACTCATTACTGAATATTCAAAGAACAAGAATCCAAAGCTAAATAAGACCTTCTATTAGCAAATATTTATTGTAGGACTACATGTCAGGCACAGTCTCTACCCCCGGACTTAGCTGTCAATGCCCTCCAACCAAGGACCACCAGGAACATAACCTGTAAACCTGGGTTTATCAGCTTGTTGCCACAAGGAGCCCACACACATGGAGAGCCGTGGAGTATCTGGTTAAAGTGAAAGTGAAGTCACTCAGTTGTGTCCAGCTCTTTGTGACTACGTGGACTGTAGTCTACCGGGCTCCTCCGTCCATGGGATTTTCTGGGCAAGGGTACTGGAGTGGGTTGCCATTTCCTTCTCCAGAGGATCTTCCCAACCCAGGGATTGAACCTAGGTCTCCCGCATTGCAGGCAGACTCTTTACCCTCTGAGCCACTAGGGAAGCTCTGGTTAAAGGGCATCTGGTTAAGGGGCATTAGAAAGATCTCATCATTGGGTTTGGGCTTGTGTTAGGTTTAGGGGGGAGAGGAGGTCAAAGAATCAGGGCTTTTTTCTGCTTAGATGTTGTCAGAAAGTGGGGACAATTCTATTCTTCAGTATCTTAATAATTGTTTCTAGTATGTTAATAATTCTTATCTAGAAGATAGGGGAAGCAAAGCAAAGTTAAAGCTATATTTGGTTTTTTTTAAAAAAAAGCAGGAGCCACTCATATTAGCCAAGACTGGGGAATATTTAGTCTTTTTTAGACAAATCTTATTTGAACAAATTCTTATCTTTGACTGTAGACATGACTGCACAGTGGCTTTGCTCCTGTCTCATCTATCACAGTCACAGTGACCTTGCCTGATGTTGGTGTTTGGTGAGGTGATATTCAGCTGGAGAAAAGCAGGACCCAACTGTGACTGACAGATTAGCTCTTAACAATACCAAGATCCAGCGAAGAGTCAGGCCACTTCCATAGCATTTGGCTGTCAAACTAAAAAAGATGCCTTTGCTAGATGTTTTCATAGCCCCGGAGATAGATCTGTAATCCACACTCATATCGTCCTTCATAAGTGAAGACCCCAACTGCTCGGGGTGCTGTTAGTGAATAGCCTTCAACTGTTGGCTGCATTCAAGGATTGCCTCAGCCAAAGGAGTGGCCTCACCCAAGGTCATGCCTGCTTCATGGAGAAACCTTCACTAAATCACTGGTTACCATAGGGGTACAAAAGCCCTGCACTCTTGCCCCAACTCGGAACAGTTCTGAAGGGTTATCCTGTCATCAGACCATGCCATCAGGCTACCCGAGGTTTCCTATGAAAGTCTCAGTTCAGTTCAGTCACTCAGTCGTGTCTGACTCTGTGACCCCATGGCCTGCAGCATGCCCAGCTTTCCTATCCATCACCAACTCCAGCAGTCTACGCAAATTCATGTCCATCAAATCAGTAATGCCATCCAACCATCTCATTCTCTGTCGTCCCCTTCTCCTCCTGACTTCAATCTTTCCCAGCATCAGAGTCTTTTCCAATATGTTAGTTCTTCGCATCAAGTGGCCAAAGTATTGGAGCTTCAGCTCTATCACAAGCCTAATTCTCTCCCTATTGGTTCCCACTTCCATCCCACCTCATCCTCAGGTGCTAATCCCAAAAGTCCTCTCTAAGCCTCTTGCAAGCTGTCTCTGTCTCACAGTCAGCCTCCTGGTAAACCTAGCCTGCAATAGCATCTCATACACATCTTGATTACTAGTCTTATAATTCTAGGCAGTAGTCATCTGTTACTAGGTGCAAAATCCTTAGCACCTAACAGAGCATCTTATTCATGGTGGTCCCCAATATATTATAAATAAATGAAAGCCCTGGGGAAGCAATCAGAAAGGTGTGCATTCAGCATTATACCATATGCAGAAGGACGATGGGAATGGACAGGGAGAAAAAGGGAAGACTTTGGAAAGTTCAGCACAGCAAGCAGAGTGTGCGCTTAGTCACTCAGTCATGTCCGACTCTGTGACCCTCATGGACTGTAGCCCGTCAGGCTCCTCTGTCCAGGGGGATTCTCCAGGCAAGACTACTGGAGAGGGTTGCCATGCCCCGCTCCAAGAGATCTTCCCAAATCAGGGATTGAATCCAGGTCTCCCTCATTGCAGGCAAGTTCTTTACTGTCTGAGCCACCAGGGAAGCCCAGTAAGCAGAATAATGACTCCTAAAAATGTCCCTGCCCTAATATTCAGAACCTGTGAATGTTAGGTTACATGGCAAGGCAGAAATAAGGTTGCAGATAGAGTAAATTTGCTGATCAAGTGAGTTTAAAGTACAGAGATTGTACTAGATTATTGAAGCTGATTCAGTGTAATCAGAAGGGTGTTTAAACTTGGAGGACAGAACAGAGCAGTCCAGAGAAAGGTATGTGGTGATAGAAGCAGAAGCAGACAGACGGCATATTTCTGGCTTTGAAGATAGAGAAACAGCACTGGAAACCTCTAGGAACTTTCGGTCGCCTAAATTAGGTAGCCTCTAGAAAATTTAAGAGGCAGGGACATGGGTTCTCTCAGAAAGGAATGAAGCATTCATAAGGGATTTTAGCCCAATGAGATTTCTGTTGGCCTTCTGAGCTCTAGCATCACAAAAGAGTAAGTTTGTGTTGTTTTAAGCCACCAACTGTGTAGTAATTTGTTATGGCAGAAAGAGACAGCTGGAGGCTTCACAGTTTTTACAGACTTGGGCTTAAGGGGCTGTGGTCAGATGGCAGAGACTCTCCAGAAACAGGGTTTGCAAACTCATTGTTCTCGCCAAAACTGTGTGTTCACTTGGGACACCGTGGCCCTGCTTCTGCACAGCAAGCAGACTTACGGATAAGCGACGAATGCAGTTCATTTACAACGTGGGAGCTTTGCGTGGTGAGAAGGGGAAGGCTGAAGGCCTTCTTTAAGCCACGGCTTAACGTCACCCGATTATTTCACTGCTGGCCAAAGCAGGAGGAGGGCTGGATGGATTTCGTGTTGTATGAGAGCTTACCCGTGCGCACATGCTCAGTCATGTCAGACTCTTTGAGACCCCATGGACCAGAGCCCACCCAACTTCTCTGTCCATGGGATTTCCCAGGCAAAAATACTGGAGTGGCTTGCCACTTCCTCCTCCAGGGGACCTGCCCGCAAGGGATCAAGCTCCAGCACTGCAGGAAGTCTTTTATTTTTTTTAATCACTGAGTCATAGGGGAAGACCTAAGAGCTTGCATAGGATAGTGTTTTGTTGTTTTGTTATAGAACATCTTCCCACCTGTGTGTCAAAAAGACAAAACTGGGACAAGAAGATGCAAAGTAAAATGTCAATGGAAAAAAAGAACAATTTACCTCTTCCCCAAATGAGAGCTCGGTTTTGAAGGAGTATACCACACGTTCAAGGAGAGTTGATATCCAGCTGAGAAAGGTGAAGGAGGCTGTGAGACAGAAAATGAAAAAAGTTTATCTTGAGATTTCTTCCAATTTTAATACTATATAATTGGAATTGTTTTTAAACTAAGACAATCCGAATATGCTTTTCAGACCTTACCTGTGATATCCTATGAAAAAAAGAAAACATTCGTGCATTCCTAAAAGGCAAAAGGAGCACTTTCATAGGATTCCAGGGATGGTGACAGTTAGTTAAATAAAGCAAAGCTCATTTGTAACATTTTAATGTCTCCCCAAAGTGGTGTTTATCTTTAACTTTCACATCTAATGTAAACACCAGAAGTCAAACGGTAATAAAGATCCCTTTAACTGAAAGTGTCAGCAAACACTCACTTGCCATATAGTTTATTCACAGGGGCCCAGGTTTTTTCTCCTTTTAAATTAGCTGTCCTAGTTACTATTTGGTCTCACTGCAAATTATAAAATGTATAAAATGCAATTTATAGTGTCTGTAAATGTAAAAGAGCATCTGGTCAACCCTGAAAGTTTTTTTGTTTGTTTTTTTGTTTTTTTTTGTGAGGCAACATAGTCTGGTGAAAATGTAAGAGCATTTGAATTTAGAAAACCTGGCTTTAACTCTCAGCTTTTTAGTGGTTGTGACCAAGGCAAGTCACATCCCCTTCCTCATCTCAGTTTTCTCATCTGGATAACGGGTTAAAGAAAGTCATGCTCTTCCTTCAGAGAGTCCAACGCCTCAAAGGACATCATGGGTATAAGAGTGCTTTAAATGGGAATGTGACTCCTGATAACGACCCACTGAGTTTCTGTCCTGCTTGTAAAGTATTCCTCTGTCATGCTCCTTAAGACTAATAAGGCGAGAGCTTCCATCCCACGCTAATACCATTCCAAGCTCTGCGGATCACCAGTGCTGAAAGATTGCAAAATGTGATGATAATGCTTCAGCTCTGTGGAGGGAGGGAGGCTGTGTCCCTGTTTCATCAGCTGAAAGCCTGCCCATCAGATACTGCATATCATGAATAGAAACGTGTGCACGGGAATGTGAAGAAACATTTCCCTATAAAATTGCTAATGAATTTAATCCTTTATGCTCTTTACCGCTTACAAGATTTGCCGAGGGAATGAAGGGAAGCAGGATTATTCTGGAGAATCTGAAAGCAGAGATAGGGCCAGAAATGAGGTATCATTTTGTCATTCATATATGGTACACTCTTGCATCCACAATGAATTGAAAAATAAGAACACCCTGTATTTTTTTAAGTCTTTATTGAATTTGTTATAATATTTCTTTTTGTTTGTTTTTTGCTGTTTCGGCCATGAGGCTTGTGGGATGTTAGTTCCCTGACCAGGGATAGAACTTGCAACCCCTGCGTTGCAAGGCAAAGTCAATGCACTGCACTGCCAGGGAAGTCCCCACAGATGAATCTAAAGCTCATTTGAAGGCCATCTCAATCTTGACCTTCCTCTCAACTCTTTCTAGAGGTAATCCCCTTTCAACCTCATATACATTTAAGTCTAAGACATTTTCTTCTGTGTTTGCATACATACATCACGTATAACTACTCACAGAAATCATATTGTGGAGAGGCTTTTTTAGGACATAAATAATATCACACTGAATGTATTATTCAGAAATATAAGAATGTAGACTTCAAGTTCAGACTGCCAGATTCAAATACCTTGACTTCATACATGAGTGACCTTGGGAATCACGTAGCTTCTATAACTCATGTCTTCATCTGTAAAGTGGGGACAACAACGCAACGCAGCTCAGGAGATTCTGATGAGGGTTGTAAGCTCATTCACGTGTGGAAGACAGTCCATTGCCTCAGTTCAGTTCAGCTCAGTTCAGTCACTCAGTCGTGTCCAACTCTTTGCAACTCCAAGAATTGCAGCATGCCAGGCCTCCCTGTCCATCACCAACTCCCAGAGTTCACCCAAACTCATGTGCATCGAGTCAGTGATGCCATCCAGCCATCTCATCTTCTGTCGTCCCCTTCTCCTCTTGCCCCCAATCCCTCCCAGCATCAGGCTCTTTTCCAATGAGTCAACTCTTCGCATCAGGTGGCCAAAGTATTGGAGTTTCAGCTTCAGCATCAGTCCTTCCAATGAACACTCAGGACTGGTCTCCTTTAGGATGGACTGGTTGGACCTCCTTGCAGTCCAAGGGACTCTCAAGAGTCTTCTCCAACACCACAGTTCAAAAGCATCAATTCTTTGGTGCTCAGCTTTCCTCACAGTCCAACTCTCACATCCAAACATGACTACTGGAAAAACCATAGCCTTGACTAGACGGACCTTTGTTGGCAAAGTAATGTCTCTACTTATTAATATGTTGTCTAGGTTGGTCATAACTTTCCTTCCAAGGAGTAAGCGTCTTTAAATTTCATGGCTGCAAGCACCATCTGCAGTGATTTTGGAGCCCCCAAAATAAAGTCAGCCACTGTTTCCTCTGTTTCCCCTTCTATTTCCCATGAAGTGATGAGACCAGATGCCATGATCTTCGTTTTCCGAATGTTGAGTTTTAAGCCAAATTTTTCACTCTCCTCTTTCACTTTCAACAAGAGGCTTTTTAGCTCCTCTTCATTTTCTGCCATAAGGGTGGGGTCATCTGCATATCTGAGGTGATTGATATTTCTCCTGGCAATCTTGATTCCAGATTGTGTTTCTTCCAGCCCAGCGTTTCTCATGATGTACTCTGCATAGAAGTTAAATAAGCAGGATGACAATATACAGCCTTGACGCACTCGTTTTCCTGTTTGGAACCAGTCTGTTGTTCCATGTCCGGTTCAGTGCCTAGCAGATCGCAAACACCCCATAAATGTCAGCAGCTAGTTTGCCATTACTCTTGGACATATGAGCAGCTCATGTATATTTCTTATTAAAGATTTGAAAAGTCTCTGTTACTAGGATCTGTGGTGAGCACAGCAGATGTGTTGCAAATATGGCTCAACCATATTAAATTGTTCAGATGAAAGATTTCTTTTCACTAAGATAGGTTGTTGTAAAAAGGAACCTGGTATCTCTCTATACGAACATTGACTAAACGTTAGCTTCCAAGGTGCATTTCACATGTAAAATCAATCAATGCAAGTGTCTTAGGTAAACTTGTGTGAAGAGCCTATAATGACAAAATCTGAATATAGTATCAGGAAAAAAAAAAAAAAAAACCACCTGAATGGCAAGAGGTAGTCAGCATGAATAGATCTGAGCAACAAATAAAGGGGATATCAAAAGCAAGCAGGACCAGATGGGTCCTATAAAATTAAAAAGATACATGCACCCTAGTGTTGATAGCAGCTTAGTTTACAGCTGTGAAGATAAGGAAGCCATCAAAGTGCCCATCAACATGAATGGATGAAGAAGATGTGGTATCTATACATAATGGAGCATTCAGTCCAGTTCAGTTCAGTTCAGTCGCCCAGTCGTGTCCGACTCTTTGCAACCCCATGAATCGCAGCACGCCAGGCCTCCCTGTCCATCACCATCTCCCGGAGTTCACTCAAACTCACGTCCATCGAGTCCGTGATGCCATCCAGCCATCTCATCCTCGGTCGTCCGCTTCTCCTCCTGCCCCCAATCCCTCCCAGCATCAGAGTCTTTTCCAATGAGACAACTCTTCGCAGGAGGTGGCCAAAGTACTGGAGTTTCAGCTTTAGCATCATTCCTTCCAAAGAAATCCCAGGGCTGATCTCCTTCAGAATGGAGTATTACTCAACTTTAAAAGAATGAAGTTTTGCCATTTGCAACACGGATGTACTTGGAGGACGTTATGCCAAGTGAAACAAGTCAGACGGAGAAAGACAAATACGGTGTGATATCGCTTCCATGTGAAAACTAAAAAATGCAACGAACTGCTGAATATAACGAGAAAGAAGCCGACTCACAGATAGCGGCAACAAACTAGTGGCTACCAGCAGGAAGAGGGAAGTCGGGGGCGGAGGGAGACAGGAGTAGAGCTTTAAGAGGTACGAGCTATTATGTATAAAATAAGGTACAAGACACAGTGTAGAACACAGGCTCTATGGCCAATATTATATAATAACTATAAATGGAGTGTACTCTTTAAAAACTGTGAATCACTATACTGTACACCTGCCATTTACATGATACGCACCAACTGCACTTCAGTTCAAAAAAGAACACTGTTACATAAGTTTATGTGATATTTACATTGACTGGAAGGCAATGGCACCCCACCCCAGTACTCTTGCCTGGAAAATCCAATGGACGGAATAGCCTGGTGGGCTGCAGTCCATGGGGTCGCTAACAGTCGGGCAGACTGAGCGACTTCACTTTCACTTTTCTCTTTCATGCATTGGAGAAGGAAATGGCAACCCACTCCAGTGTTCTTGCCTGGAGAATCCCAGGGACGGGGGAGCCTGGTGGGCTGCCGTCTATGGGATCACACAGAGTCGAACATGACTGAAGTGACTTAGCAGCAGCAGCACATCAAAAAAATTAAAATTAAAAAATAAGGGAAAAAATTTCCAACACTCATACAGCAAATGCTCCTTGAATGTTGAATAAACAAAAAAAATTATGATAAAAAAATGATATGGAGTCATATACACAGACATAATATGATCTTAATTAGATTCCCAGTCTATGTGCTTGGGAAAATGAATTAAAGAGCACAGAATAAGACATTCAAAATGGTTAACTCTAGTAGGGAGAGATGTTGATTGCACACAATTTCTTTTCTCTGCTTTAAGAGTCTTCTGTGCTTTCCAAGTTCTCTTCAGTAAACAGATATTGCTCTTTTAAACAGAATAATACTAAGCAAATATATGTTGAAATGTGAACGTGTGAACTTGCTTACCTCTCAAGCACCTACTTTGGGCCCATTTCCTGCCTCGCGGTTCCTTCTGTGCTAACACCGTGTTCATTTCACCCCGGGCTTCCAGCCTGTGGCATCTCCAGGGCTGTATTCAGACTCTGCTGAGCCTCACTGTCTCCACAGTTCCAATCACTTACTTCCTGGCATCCCACCTCCCAGAACAAGCACCTACTTTGGGCCCATTTCCTGCCTCGCGGTTCCTTCTGTGCTAACACCGTGTTCATTTCACCCCGGGCTTCCAGCCTGTGGCATCTCCAGGGCTGTATTCAGACTCTGCTGAGCCTCACTGTCTCCACAGTTCCAATCACTTACTTCCTGGCATCCCACCTCCCAGACCCTGCCTTGCAGCAGACCCCAACGGTGTGCCAAGCCCAGGAAGCCCTTTTCTATTAGGCTTCTCCAGCCTGAAGGGTCTAGAGGCTCCATCCTGAGTCTAGCAAAACAGGAGAGGATGTATTTGTAGGTATGAAGGAAGCATTGTTTTTCCAAACATCTCCCTAAGTTTTTACCTGAAGTAGAACAACCAGGATTCTGTCTTACCTATCATGTTAAATTGCTAAATTCATTCTCATAAACTATCTTAGGGAGCACATCCAACATAGTCACAAAACGAAGGTTATAATATGTAAGGAAAGTAACCGAGCAACAAAGTCCCAACTCCAGGGGAAAAGATATGAAATTTCATCAACTATTTATCCTGGGAGACTTTCTCACATTGTCGAGTTACATTGCAGTCAACAGAAGAGTAGAAAGGATAAGTTTTTTTTTTTTTTAAAGAGTCATCAGTATCTTTCCAATGTCTTAGATTGAGTTAAAAATGCCATTTCAAGCCCACTAAAATTTATTTTGATGGAGCATATAATTACTAACAGGTGTTTTTATTTTATATTTTCATACATATATAAATGTCAACCAAGAAAGGCCAAGGTTTACAAAAAAATTAAAGTATTTAGGATCTTGGAATTGCAATTTAGGAGACACGTTTTCAGATAAAAGTGTTCTGGGGATGAGCAAAAGTCAAGGGCTTACAAAGGTAAGAGCTACAAGCTTGCTAAACTTGGCTGGCAAGAATAATGATCCACCCTGATGCAGAAAAGGAGAGTATCTGTCCTTAATAGGTAGGCTGCTGTGAGTTATTTTAGAGT
>SJYX01010783.1:55738-81506 GCA_006410675.1 Oreotragus oreotragus
TATGGAGAACAGTGTGGAGATTCCTTATAAAACTGGAAATAGAACTGCCTTATTACCCAGCAATCCCACTACTAGACATACACACTGAGGAAACCAGAAATGAAAGAGATACGTGTACCCCAATGTTCATCGCAGCACTGTGGTACATATACACAATGGAGTATTACTCAGCCATTAAAAAGAATACATTTGAATCAGTTCTAATGAGGTAGATGAAACTGGAGTCTATTATACAGAGTGAAGTAAGACAGAAAGAAAAACACCAATACAGTATACTAACGCATATATGTGAAATTTAGAAAGATGGTAATGATAACCCTGTATGTGAGACAGCAAAAGAGACACAGATGTACAGAACAGTCTTTTGGACTGATAGCACCCCACTCCAGTACTCTTGCCTGGAAAATTCCATGGACAGAGGCGCCTGGTAGGCTGCAGTCCATGGGGTCGCTAAGAGTCGGACACAACTGAGCGATTTCACTTTCACTTTTCACTTTCATGCATTGGAGAAGAAAATGGCAACCCACTCCAGTGTTCTTGCCTGAAGAATCCCAGGGACTGGGGAGCCTGGTGGGCTGCCGTCTATGGGGTTGCACAGAGTCGGACATGACTGAAGCGACTTAGCAACAGTAGCAGCAGCAGCAGGGAGAGGGCGAGGTGGGGAAGATTTGGGAGAATGGCATTGAAACATGTATAATATCATATAAGAAATGAATCGCCAGTCCAGGTCCAATGCAGGATACAGGATGCTTGGGGCTGGTGCACTGGGATGACCCAGAAGGATGGTACAGGGAGGGAGGAGAGAGGGGGGTTCAGGATAGGGAACATGTGTATACCTGTGGCAGATTCATGTTGATGTATGGCAAAACCAATACAATATTGTAAGTAATTAGCCTCCAATTAAAATTAATAAATTTATATTTTAAAAAAAAGAAAGCTGAGTGCAGAAGAATTGATGCTTTTGAACTGTGGTGCTGGAAAAGACTCTTGAGAGTTCCTTGGACTGCAAGGAGATCCAACCAGTCCATCCTAAAGGAGATCAGTCCTGGGTATTCATTGGAAGGGCTGATGGTGAAGCTGAAACTTCAATACTTTGGCCACCTGATGCAAAGAACTGACTCATTTGAAAAGACCTTGATGCTGGGAAATATGAGGGCAGAAGGGAAGGGGACGACAGAGGATGAGATGGTTGGATGGCATCACTGACTCAATGGACGTGAGTTTGGGTGAACTCCAGGAGTTGGTGATGGACAGGGAGGCCTGGCTTGCTGTGGTTCATGGGGTCACAAAGAGTCGGACACGACTGAGAGACTGAACTGAACTGAGTCAGATTCCATCCAGGCCGAGGAGCACGTGAGTCTCACGTTCTCAGTGGGTGCCAAGCCTCACTTTAGAGAGTTTTCTCAGCAACAGCAGCTCCATTCTGATCATCCTTCCACAGTAGTGACAGTAGTTTAATGTTTTATTTCTGCCATTAAAATATGGTCTTGCCTTTGGTATTTAAACTGCAAATTACAACCCAAAGACAAAAAGGAGATATTTGGCAACACCGAGAGAAGCACCCCGTTAACACCTACACACTCACGAGACACTGTGTATGTCAGTGATCCCAGCAACCGGAATGTTTTGACAGCAGATCTCTCATCACCGGACGGCTGTATTGCTGGTCATTCCTGATCTGAGATGCTATGCAAGAGAAATTCCTATTTTCTCCTCACTATTTCCTACATTCGAAGGCACAAAGTCTGCCAACCTCCCATCTCACACAACCCTTCCAGAATCAAATTTAAAAAAAAAAAACTGAAATAAAAAGTTCACAGAAAATTGCAAAACAAATATGAGATAGTGATGAGAACACTTGAGTACAGAGTAGCAAATCTCTACACTCTGATGGCAAATCCAATGCCTTCAAAAGAGCCACCCACAGCTTGGACAGCCTGCTTTAGGATAATGTTTACAATGATTTTATCCTGTTTTAACTGCCATGCACTCACAACAATCTGTCAGGTTTTAACCAAGTGAGACACCCTCACAGTTGGACAGGACCCTCAAATCACCATAGAACTCAAAAAAAAAAGGGGGCAATCCAGAAAAAATATCTTTCCCCCTGCTGGTCCCCAACATATTGTGGGAAGAAGCGTCCATGTACAGTTCTTGGCCTCTCCACACTGTGCTAAACAGCAGACACCCCCAGGAGTTCCACCAAGCAGTTTTGTAGGTGAACAAAAACATCCCTCCTACCATTCTAGGTTCTTTCAGCTTTGAAGAGTTAAACTGACACAGAAGAGATTAATAGGAGCAAATCAGGCAAAAATTTAATAACATGTACACTTGTGTCTACCAAAAAAAATACCCACAACCCAAAAGTTGAGTTACGTTTTATTCTGTGGACAAGCTGAGGACTTCATGCCCTGGAGGCAGCATCTCAAACAACCCTGAGAAAACTGCTTGAGGAGGTGAGGTTGGGGTCGGGGGGAGGATATATAGGAGTTTGGGGAGTAAGGGCAGGTAGAAGGAACAGAAGATATCTGTTAACAAAAGAAAGCTAGATATCTCAGGTTAGGGAGTTTAATGCTTTTCTAGGCATGAGATGATGAAAGAGTCTAGATGCATGAAATCATTCCTTTTGAAAGAGAGCAGGACCCTATGGTCCTTGCCTCCCATGTCCTCAGCCTGTGGAACAACTTTTGCCAAAAAGCACGTTTAATCAGCAAACTGAGAAAATGCAGAAACAAAAGAAAGGAGTCCAGCAAGACTAAAGAGTATCACTTTAGTCATTAAGCCTAGTTAAGGACCTTTAGTTTCTTCTCAAGAGCTGTAGATAACATTCTGAGCCATCTCCTGCGATCTGTCTTGTAGACACTGCAACGTCCACCAGGAGAAAGAAGGTAACTACGTGATGCCCAGACTGTCGCCATGGCATATGCTGCTGCAGTCCCAGGAACCGGCCTCTGATGGCTGCTAGATGGCAGGTAGTCTCTGTTCCCTTCCTGAGCTGCTTGAGGTCTCACCAGTTCACCTTAGATGATGGTTGTCCTGCTGTTTAGTCACTAAGTCATGTCTGACTCATTTGCAACCCCAAGGACTGTCCATGGAGTTCCGAGACAAGAATATTGCAGTGGATTGCCATTTCCTTCTCCAGAGGATACTCCCAATTCCCAAACCTAACACGCTTTTGTTTTCCTTTATGGCAGACCCTTCTGTTGAGTTCAGCCCATTGACTTGAACTTTGTGGATGAACCATCAGAAAACGGGGCAACAAACAAGATTGAGATTAGCATGAACCATATCTGCACGCAGGACTTGGACCTGAATAGCCCATGTGGGTGAGTGGCGTGGGCTTCCCCTCTAAATCTGTGGGCCATGCTATCCACATCTTCCATGGTGCATGAAAGAGCAGGTGATTCTGAGTGGTCAAGGAGGCCATTGGAAAGAGAGTCGTTGTGGTCAGCAGAGAAATAATTAAGAGTCGTGGACTCTGAGTCTGCCTCAGCTCTGCATGACACACATGTTTCCATTGGTGTGGGGAAGAGAGTTGGAAGCAATTCCTCGCGTTCTTTACCCGAGATGCTCCTCCCAGTGTTTCCCAGCTGATGGAGACAGAGCCGAAGTCAAGCCCTTCAAGACCTTGAACCAGAATTGAACCTCCATCTCCTGTACTCCAGGCAGAATTTTTTACTGCTGAGCCACCAGGGAACTCACCCTTTGTTTACTGATATGTCAGGAAATATCCGTTTCTCACAAGGGAAAGACCCAGGGAAACAAATTTCTAAAATGGATGAAGGCACCACCTTGAATACCACCTTCAGTTAAAGGCAAAAGCAGAAGCGGAGGAGGGAGGCCAGCTCTGGGAGGAGACCAGGAGGAGAACAGTCAACAAGGGTGAGACTGTGTGGAGGAATCTGCCTGGTCAGTAGACAAAGGACGCTGAAGCCATCAGCCTCTGCGACCATGTCCAGCTATGCACCCCGCAGGGATTCAGGATGAAGGAAAGCAGAATACTAGGCTTGTACAGAGTTGAATGATAAATTAAGCTGAGTGTCGAAGAACTGATGCTTTCAAACTGTGGCGCTTGGGAAGACTCTTGAGAGTCCCTGGGATGATAAGGAGATCAAACCAGACAAGCTTAAAAGAAATCAGCACTAAATATTCACTGGAAGGACTGATACTGAAGATGAAGCTCCAATACTTTGGCCACCTGATGTGAAGAGCCTGCTCACTGGAAAATACCCTGATGCTGGGAAAGATTGAAGGCAGGAGGAGAAGGGGGCAACAGAGGACAGAGATGACTGGATGGCACCATTGACTCAACGGACATGAGTTTGAGCAAGCTCCAAGGGATAGCGAAGGACAGGGAAGCCTGGCATGCTGCAGTCCACGGGGTCACAAAGGGTCGGACACAATTTGATGACTAAACAACAAGTCAGCTAAGATGCATATGAAAAGACTGACTTTAATGAATCCAGATGCTTACATCTTCCTGTACACAGAAAAGTACTAAATTCATTGATATGAAATGTCTGGTTTTCTTTAACTTAATCTATTGATGTTTGACTACTTCTATATATTTTGACTACTCCCCTACCTCTTGGGAGCAGTTCTTCAGAGCAGTCTGAGAAGCTGTCTTCTGGACTTGAAATCCTCAGAAATCCACCAAATAAAGCATAATTTTCAACTTTTCGGTCGCTCTTTTTTCCCCAGGCAACAGTTGCTTGGCACATTTAAATCTTTGTCTTCTCCGCGTTTGAGAGTTTCTAGAGATAAGGGCAACCAAAGTCTGTCTTCCTCTGCTTATCATTCGCAAAACTGTGTCCTGTCTTTGTAATCCTACATTTCCCCTGGGCTCCATTTTCTTCGAAGTCTACTTCTGAAACTGCACAACCGGAACATCCTCTGAACACTCCAGGAGAGTTTGAATATGCCTACTTTCTCTCATTCTCATCCAGCGAAACCTCTTATAACACAGATAAAATGGGACTGGCCTTGGCATGGTGTGATACTCATGGAAGATGCAAGTTGAACATAAAAAAAGGCATTAATAAGCAATTTAAACTTTTATTGAAGTCTTGAAGCATGAAAAACATACTTTATGCTTTTGTGATCTGTGTGCATATATGCTTAGTCACTCAGTCATGTCTGACTCTTTGGGACCCCATGGACTGTAGCCCACCAAGCTCCTCTGTCCATGGGATTCTCCAGACTAGAATATTGGAGTGGATGGCCATGCCCTCCTCCAGGGCATCTTCCCAACCCAGGAATGTAATCTGGTTCTCCCACGTTGCAGGAAGATTCTTTACCATCTGAGCCAGCAGGGAAGCCCTTTCTACTGAGTAAGTTTGTTGACTATAAGAATGTATGCGCGCCTATCCCTTCTCCAGGGGATTTTTCTGACTCAGGAATCAAACCAGGGTCTCCTGCATTGCAAGCAGATTCTTTACCAGCTGAGCTACCAAGGAAGCCCCAGAAAGCAACTAATGACTCTGGAGGCACCACTGGAAGGCCTATGATCTAAGTCAAATTCCTTAAGGTTATGACTGGCCTCAGGTACTATAAAGTCTCAAGAACAAAATCAAGACACATCTATGGTTGCTAGAAGGCCCTTACTTTTTCAAAGGGTCTCTAGTTTTCTGTTAAATTTCTGTAAACTAGAAAAGTCAACTAAGCAATTTATCCTTTAAGTATCCTGGTTTGTTGAGGGTTTTTGAAGTAATGATGCTGACATCACTCTGAAAATAGGTGTCCCCCCACAGTCATCGTCCACTTTTACAAAGAAACCCACTTACCTGACCAGAATCACCCCATCTTCTGAGCCACTTCACTTGCATTAACTACCAAGCATCCAACGGCTTGTGATATTAGGACTTCAAACAGAATGAGACCAGCTCCCTCCACCCCTCTAGACACTCAGAGAAGTCTCCACAAGCACTACCTTCAAGGTCAGAAATAACACATCCTCATCAAGACAACCTTAATTCCCTGCAACCTCCAGGGCCCAAGTCCATCCACTTCAGAGTCTATCTTGTACTAGAGTGAGTGGCCGTTTTGAAATCAAAGCATGAACTTCAGGTTTTGGCTTCTTTGAAAAGCATCAAGAGAATAAATTTTGGAAGAAGAGAGGAAAGAAAGTGTCTGAAAGGGATGAGAAGTGTGTGTGAATTACTGAAAATGGACCCTTGAATGATTCTCAGGTGTTACTCAAGACAGTGCTCAGGATTTCCCAGTGTGATGGTCATTTTGGCTCCATTTCTGAGGGACGTGGTGCTGTCGTGCCCACTGCAGGCTGGAGGATGTCGTCCTGCAAACGCAACTGCTCCAGGCCTGGGGGCTATTGCATTAGTTCCACTAAGTGAAAGTGGAAGTCACTCAGTCCTGTGTGACTCTTTGCGATCCCATGGACTATACAGTCCATGGAATTCTCCAGGCCAGAATACTGGAGAGGGTGGCCTTTCCCTTCTCCAGGGGATCTTCCCAACCCAGGGATGGAACCCAGGTCTCCCAGGTCTCCCTCATTGCAGGTGGATTCTTTACCAGCTGAGCCATAGGGGAAGCCCAAGAATACTGGGATGGGTGGCCTATCCCTTCTCCAGGGGATCTTCCCAACCCAGGGGTGGAACCGAGGTCTCCCGCATTGCAGGCGGATTCTTTACCAGCTGAGCCACAGGGGAAGCCCAAGAATACTGGGATGGGTAGCCTATCCCTTCTCCAGGGGATCTTCCCAACCCAGGGGTGGAACCCAGGTCTTCTGCATTACAGGCGGATTCTTTACCAGCTGAGCCACAGGGGAAGCCCACTAAAGCACTTGGCTTTGTCTTGGTCTGAAAGGAGGGGTGACACTCTCCCACTCTGAGCACTAGGGGCGCTTGTCTCCATTTCTGTACCTCAATTTCCTCACTGTCCTCTCAGGACAGGAAAACTACCAGCAAGTGTTCCTGAGAGGACTAGCTATGGCCCTTAAAGTGCTGTGAAACTGCCTGATTAGTTCTGTTATGTTTGGCCTCAGTTATTAACATCACCGCCATGTGCTTCCCTGGACAGAGCTTCTATTCCCAAGCTTGTGAGGGGTTTAAAGAAAGCTCCAGCTTCATTTCTCTCTTTTGTGGGATTTTTTAAAAATTTTTAATTAAAAAAATTAATTTAATTTTTTAATAATTTTTTTAAATGTAATACAATTTTAAAGGTCACTTTCTGTTCACAGTTGGGGCTTCCCTGATTGTTCAGATGGTAAAGAGTCTGCCTGCAATGTGGGAGACCTGGGCTTGATCCCTGGATCAGGAAGGTCTCCAGGAGAAGGAAATGGCACCTCACTCCAGTATTCTTGCCTGGAAAATCTCATGGATGGAAGAGCCTGGTGGACTATAGTCCATGGGGTCACAGAGTCGGACACAACTGAGTGACTTCACGCACTCACTTCCATTTACAGTTACTATGAAATAAGGGCTACATTCCCCATGTTATCCAATGCATCACTGCGCCTATTTTAGACCCAGTAGCTTGCACCTGCCATTCTCCCCCAGTGTTGCCCTTCCTCCAGTCCTCATTGGGAACCACTGAGTCTGCTTCATCCAGACAAGTAGCCTCCACCTCTCCTCTCTCTCCCTCTCCTTCACCCACTTTCTCTCCTGTTTTTCTCTTTCTTTTTAATGGACAGAGCTGAAACTCTTTTCTATTTCTTCAATGCTTTGATTCCCTAAAGACTGTCATCTTTACCCATGAACTGCCCCATGTACCCTCTCAATATCAGCACCCTGGGCAAATCCCTTGAAGGTACCAGGGGAAGATGCCCTTGCAGGTCATATAAAGTCCATCGCAGTACAATGGCCAAAGGAAGACAGCCAAAGTCTGCGAAACTCTAGTCACTGAGGATCTTGGTTCAAATCCTCTCTCACCGCAGATGACTGATATGGACGCCAAGAAAGGGCTTCTAGCTGGTAAAGGAAATATTAACATACCCCTTCAGTAGACTACCAGAGAGCCAGTAACAACACGTTGTAAAATAAAATGAGCTATTTTATTGTTGAAATATGTGTTGTTTGAAAAATGTGTTGTTTCATATTACTATTCTAAAGACTCTGTTTGTATATACACAATGGTATCACCAACTCAATGGACATGTGTTTGGATGGACTCCGGGAGCTGGTGATGGACAGGGAGGCCTGGCATGCTGCAGTTCATGGGGTCACAAAGAGTTGGACACGACTGAGCGACTGAACTGACCTGAAGTCTTAGTAGAAAAACACTGGATTCATCAAAATAGGAATATAGATAACTCTGGGAAATGGAATTATGACATTTATGAACTTCCTAAATTTTTGATAGTAAGAATTCTGAAAATATGTATTTGTAAACTTACTGCTGCTAAGTCACTTCAGTCATGTCCAACTCTGTGCGACCCCATAGACGGCAGCCCACCAGGCTCCCCCGTCCCTGGGATTCTCCAGGCCAGAACACTGGAGTGGGTTGCCATTTCCTTCTCCAATGCATGACAGTGAAAAGTGAAAGTGAAGTCGCTCAGTCTTGTCCGACTCTTCGCAACCCCATGGACTGCAGCCCACCAGGCTCCTCCATCCATGGGATTTTCCAGGCAAGAGTATTAGAGTGGGGTGCCATTGCCTTCTCCTTGTAAACTTACTACAACCCAGCAACTCTGCACCATATTGAAGTGCTCACACATGCATGCAGATGGCCAGAGAGATCCACCACGCACACACAGGCTCATTCCATGTTCATTAGTTTTCTCTGCCCTGTGAGGATGGGCTCAATCTTCCTAGCCTTCCTAAGATCAACAATAAGGGAAGAAAGTATAATACAACCAGGCGAGATGAAGTTTAACTTGTCAAACTGCAGCAAGGGCCCAAAATCTCTCCTCCCTGGACAGATCCACAAGCTGTTGCTCACGAGAGTCGAGCCACCTACGGAAAATATCGGGTTCTCCTGTGGCAGGTTCCACAGTTTGCTCCAGGTCCCCGAAGTCTGAATTCGCAAAGCTGTTTTAAATTCTATGAAATAAGGGGCTGGCCTTCAACTTTTTCATCAAAGGGATTCAAATCTCATTCTTCCCTGCAAATCTGAGATCAGCAGCCTTGTTTGGACCAGGCATCTTGAGAAGGGAGGCAGTCAGTCACATGCTAAAGGAGAATGCTGGAAAGTAGGTTCATAAAACTATTTATTTTTTGCTTGGTTTTCTTTGTAATTTCTTTGTAAAGTCTTCATTGCAGTGCACAGGTTTCATTGGCCCGAGACATGTGGGGTCTTAGTTTCCCAACTGGGGATTGAACCTGCATCTCCTGCATTGGAAGGCGAATTCTTAACCCCTGGACCACGAGGGGGCCCTTCAGTTAGATATTTGAACCAAATGAAAAGAGACAGGACCTTGGAGCATCAGTCACCCTACTTAAAGACGTTTGCTTTAAAAGGGACATGTGCTGGTTGAGAGCCTCAGGTTCAGGGTCAAACAGTCCAGAGCTTGATTCCCTGGGATCTCTATTGATCAGCCATATGGGTTCTGGTAAAATTGTCTGTTACATAAAATGAAACAATAATGGGAACTATCTCATTAACATTATTGAGACCATAAAAGAAAAACATACTATTTAAAAAAATGTTTACTCCCATGCCTGGCAGAGTCAGTAGGCCATATCAGTTACTGTTACCCCCATTCTAAACTTGTATACCCATAGCTTTAAGCACAGCAATGAACTGGGCATTGAATTAGGTGTGGTACAGACATAAGATATGGTTTCAGCCTAAATAACAGCATAATCCAGCTAAATAGTCTCTTCTCTCTTACCCTCTTTTTCTCTGTCTTTTTGCCTCTCTTTCTGTATAAAGAACATTATGCGCACATATGTATATGTTGAAAACCAAAAGATACATAAAATTGTAAAACAATGGAGAAGCAGACAGGGAAAATTCAGGGGGAAAGATAGTGGTAAAATTCTCCTTCAAAAGCTGAATAAAATAAAACAAAAAACAAGGTATCAAATTGGTGATCTTTCTCTGATCCTCCTTGACCATCCTCTCTTCCCAGCTTCTCAGCCACCAGCTCTGTTCACATGTGCATCAAACAATCAAATGACAGAACAAGATGGAAATACCTGCCTGGAGTCAGTGTGAGAAACTCCGCCCATGCTTCGGGATACGCAAAGGCAGGATTGAGCCTCAGGAAACCCCCTGTTCCCAAGCATCTATCCCCAAAAGCAGAGTCTGTTTTATGCTCTCACCTACACCTCTGACTTTACAGGGGGCTCTCCCCCTTACTTTGCCGACTAAGGTCCGCTTAGTCAAGGCTATGGTTTTTCCTGTGGTCATGTATGGATGTGAAAGTTGGACTGTGAAGAAAGCTGAGCACCGAAGAATCGATGCTTTTGAACTGTGGTGTTGGAGAAGACTCTTGAGAGTCCCTTGGACTGCAAGGAGATCCAACCAGTCCATTCTGAAGGAGATCAACCTTGGGATTTCTTTGGAAGGAATGATGCTAAAGCTGAAACTCCAGTACTTTGGCCACCTCATGCGAAGAGTTGACTCATTGGAAAAGACTCTGATGCTGGGAGGGATTGGGGGCAGGAGGAGAAGGGGACAACAGAGGATGAGATGGCTGGATGGCATCACTGACTCGATGGACGTGAGTCTGAGTGAACTCCGGGAGATGGTGATGGACAGGGAGGCCTGGCATGCTGCGGTTCATGGGGTCACAAAGAGTCGGACACAACTGAGTGACTGAACTGAACTGAGCAAGGGACTCACCGTGGAGGTGCTGTCAAATGGGTCTGAGAGGGTGAACAGTTGAGTGGGAAGATGTGAGAGCGATGAGCACACTCGTATGGCCAGAGAAGAAGGTGGGCACTGGTGTTTGAGAGCTGCCTGGGTCCAGTCAAGTTCTGGCAGCACTGGAGGCTCAGATGGTGTGTGAAGACCAAGGAATATGGTACCTTGTAGGTCATGTCAAGTCGTTTGGACTTTATTCTGAACTAAGGGGAGCCACTGATGAATTTTAATCAGTTTGGTCAGTGTATTCTATATTGTGGAATGATGGCTCTAAACAGCAAGGAGAATGGTTAGAAAAAGAGCAAGACCAGAGGGAAGATGGAAGAACGATTAAGTGGTTATAAATTGGGAGTGATCATCTATAAAATAGGAATAATAATACCTGCTTTACAGAGTTGTTGTGAAAATGAAATGGGATAACATCTGTGAATGTGCCTGTTAAGTTCTAAAAAGGAAAGGTATTATTTTTTTAATACCATCTGGCAAATATTTCAGCTCTATCACTTTCCCTTGTGAAAATATCCTGATTTTCTCAACAGTATTTCCTGTATTGCTTATATATGTGCTCAGTCACTTCAGTCGTGTCTGATTCTCTGTGACCCCATGCACTGTAGCCCGCCAGGCTCTTAGTCCATGGGGTTCTCCAGGCAAGAATACTGGAGTGGGTAGCCATTCTCTTCTCCAAGGAATCTGCCCAATCCAGAGATCGGACCCGCCTCTCCTGAGGCTCCTGCATCGCAGCCGAGTTCCTACCACTGAGCCACTGTATTGTTTATAATGAGAGGAAAAAAATGACCCAAGAAAGGAGGAAATTATTTTGTTTATTTAAAAAAAGAAAACATGCTGTTTGCTTAGATAAGCAAGAGTGTTTGCCAGCATGTCAGAATGCGTTTCAGATATTTTTGAGGCCATTTGCGATGCCAGAGAACTGTAGCATCTTTTTTGTGAATGAAATTTAAGTTTTCTGGACTGTTTAAAAAAAGTTAAGAGTCATGAGTAGTGAAAGACCTAGTCCTTTAGGTCTTTGCTTGAGAGGGGCCTGTGTTTCCCCTAAGAAAGAGCTTTCTTGGAGGACTGTTAGCCCAGAAGTGCTTAAGGAAGGAGGACAGGAGACGGGTCGCTGCTCGTTGATGTAACTTCCATCTTGCGCACCTGTGCTGAGATCCATTCTGCCACCATCCTTGTTCTGCCTTCACTAGCAAATACCTCGTCTCATGTCCCCTTCTGATTACATTTGCTTCCATCTCTTATTCTCCTGTGGCCTCTTTAACTTGAGTAGAGAAGGGATCTTTTCTAAAGACCACACAAAGGAAAGATGTTTTGTTGCCTTTCCTTGTTCATAATTGCTGCTGTGGGTCCCTGACCCCCTCAAGATCAGTGAAAAAAGGATGAAAAAAGGCAAAAAAAAAAAAAAAAAAGGATTTCCCTTCTTTCCTCTTCTCTTTAGTGTTTTTCTAACCTCCCTCATTTTATGTGGAGTTCAAAATGTGTGGCTTCTGTAAGCGCTGGAGAACTAGACCAGAGGGAGGAATGATGTCCCTATCATTTCGTAGGAGTGTGTGTAGTCAATAGGATGCTTGTCCTTTGGGTCCTGATGTTCTCTGCAGCTTGGGGGCTTGGCATGGTGCCTGCTTGTGCATTTGGCACATTTTTTGCATGGATGAACTTTTAAGTGTTTTCCTGGCTCTCCGTGGGGTTTTCTTGCATGGCCGTCAGTCGCCATGCAGGCAGAAGTTTGCAGCAGTGTCCATATGCTGGTTTCCCACTCAGCTTTTCTCTCTCTCTCTCTGCCTGGGCCCACTCTCCTCAGCTCACCTCCTCTATCCATTAGTGGAGATTTATGGAGGTTTTAGTGTAAAAGTGAAAGTCGCTCAGTTGTGTCTGACTCTTTGCAACCCCATGGACTGTACAGTCCATGGAATTCTCCAGGCCAGAAGACTGGAGTGGGTAGCCTTTCCCTTCTCCGGGGAATTGTCCCAACCCAGGGATCGAACCCAGGTCTCCCGCATTGCAGGCGGATTCTTTACCAGCTGAGCCTCCAGGGAAGCCTAATTTTAGTGTAGATTACTACTTAAACCATTTACCCTCTGTATGTAGATGTACCATCCAGCGCTTACTTTGGGCCTGGTAGGCAAGTGATTAAAATTGAGTGAGGTTCTTTTCATCACAGAGTTGTTTTTAGTGACACTATTCTTTTGAATTATGCACATTTTAGAAAGGATTGCTGTTTGGGGGTGAGCATTTCCTTATGTGTGAAGGTTCTCTTGGTCCTGTTTTAGAGAGGCTGAGTGCTGACCTAGGGATCCAGCTCTGTAAGGGCAACAGAAGTTTGGTTTTCCGTCTGCTTGTGGATGGGGTGCCCCACCTCTTTTCTCTGTCCACTTTCTTCCCCCTTCTGATGACACCAGATGGAGGCTGGTTGAAGGCTCTTCCCAATTAGAATTTCTGGACTCCTAACTGTTCCTTCTGCTTCTGAATAGCTCTCCCTCTGGCTCACTTTGACCCATTGAGATTTCATCTGTCAGGATGTTTATAACCAAATATCTTGAGAGCTTCCAGTAGATTTCAGGAGAGTAACACAGATCTCTGCCTCACTGCCTCCAGAGGTGGATATTATATTGTTAGTTATGAAACTTAATGCTTTAACTTTAGGTGTTATGATTTTATACAGACAACTCAGAATTTATGAGAATATCTTTGATATTCTCATTATAAGTTAGTTAACATGAAGTTATAGCATAAGTGCTTAAACAGGGTCTTAAGAGTTAGAATCTTGGCAAATCCATTACTAGTTGTATGACTTTGGAATGCTTTCTTAGCCTCTTGGGGGTCTTACTTTTAGTTTAAGTTTAGTTTTAGTTTAGTTTTCTTTTTTTTAAAATAGGGAGAATGATAGCTACTTTGTAGGGTTACTATATTAAATGAAATCCTTAAAAATACTTAGTATAGTTTTGACACATAGTTAACACTGAAAACATGGTGTATATAAAACATATGTAAGTGGAGCCTAAAGAAAGTTATAAAATTAATTCACTTGATTTAGATGTGTTACATCCCAGGGGACTAAGGAAATGCATTTATCTCAAGAGTCCCAGTTGAAATATCTGAGAAAACAACGTAAGAGATATTGGCAAATCTTCCAAATATGAAAAAGGTAGACTATGAGATGTATAGACAAGAAAGTTTGACTCCAGTGCATAGCAAAATTCTGAAACAAATTAGCCATATGGATTATAATCATTTAGTAAAAACTGTAGTGGTTGCTAGGAGTCACCATGGGCTTACCAAGAACGATTCTTCCCAGATACCCATTTCCCTTTCAAATAGTATTATGTGATATGTAAAGTCCCAGGTGGCTCAGAAAGCATCTATCTGTTTGCAATGCGGGAGACCTAGGTTCGATCCCTGGGTCAGAAAGATCCCCTGGAGAAGGACATGGCAGCCCACTCCAGTACTCTTGCCTGGAAAATTCTATGGATGGAGGAACCTTGTAGGTGACAGTCCATGGAGTCACAAAGAGTCGGACACGACTGAGTGACTTCACTTTCAAAGTGAGGAATGCCATTTCAGCAAAGAATCTTAACTGTCCACTTATGGCTAGTACAGTAAAATAAATGGGCCAAAATTGCTGGCTTTGCAACTTAGGAGCCATCAAAGCCAGCTGATGAATGTCTTGGTTTTCCTGATGGGGTCTCTGGTGGAATACCATGGAGTTCTGGCTTGTAACTTTCCCACTTAAGAATTTAGGAATTTGGATGAAGACATAGGGAATGCATGTGTCCCAACAAAATATGCAGATGGCCCAAAGTGGTGAGGGGTCATAAACAGAAGAGAGAATCAGACTCCAGAATATTTCTGGTTATCTGAAGCATCACATAGAGCCCCAAAGACGGAGTTTAATGAAGCTAAGTTCAAAAAGTCAAGCCTGAGTAAGAGAGGAGATCTTGTTTGGTAGAAGTTTAGGTAAAAATGATCTGGTCATTTAACTGACCCTAAACTTTGTATTATTCTGTTCATTCAAGAAGCGTGTACTGAAAGCACTGATACTACGTGCCATGCTCTTTTCTCAGCACTGGGGAGACAGTAATGAACAAAATGGTCAAAAATCCCTGCCTCTGTGGAGCTTATATTCTTTATATGCCAACCATCATGCAGCTACCTGAAAAAATGTACCTAAGGTTAAGCTTTATCTGCAAAATTATAATATCCAACTCAGCATAGTTAATAGCTCTACCCTATTATAAGTATCTTATTCTTGATGCTGTATCTTGCACTGGGATCATTGCTTTCAGTTCAGAATACCCTGCTCTGAACAAACAAAACAAAACAAACAAACAAAAGTGACATAACACGACAGAAGGACTAGAATTCGTGTTGAAGAGAACTGAAGGATGCTAAGAAGAGTGAGCTTAGTAGGGAATTATATCCCACAGATATTTGCAGGATATATGAGAAGGGCTTATGTGACATGTAAGCTTGTTCTGTGTTGGCACCAGGAGACAGTACTAATTCTAAAGAAGATGATTTCTGGTAAATATAAGAGAGATTGCCTGTGAAGTGTCCAGACTGCAGCTGGACGCCCAGCTGTGTGAGCTCCTAGAGGGCCGAGGTACCTCCCTTGTGATTCCTAGTTGTGTGGTTAGTACATGGTGAGCACGCAGAGATGTGTGGATGAATATTCACATGGCATTTGTAGGGATAATCTGGCTATGAAATAATGTTTAAAATTTTCAGTTCAGTTTTCCTTAAGGAATCTGAGGGTGGAATAAAGTACCGGAGAACAGCTGTGGGGAACTAGGCTGTAATCTTTTGTCACATTGTAACATTTACAAGTGAATTAAACCACTTTTCTTAAGAGACATTTAAAAGACCATTTTAGAATTTCTTGGAAATTTTAAAAAACATTTATTTGACTCTGCTGGATCTTATTACTGTCTGCGGGATCTAGTTACCTGACTAGGGATGGAACCCAAGTCCCTTGCACTGGGAGCTCGGAGTCTTTAGCTACTCGACCACCAGGGAAGTCCTGAAATTTATGATATGCTTATTGATACATTATCTTACCCAACTTAACCTCCATCTTTTTTTTTTTTTTTTTTTTTTTTCCGGTATTTTTTTTTTTTTTTTTTTTTAGGCCTTCACTATAATTCTGACCCAGGGACTTGCTTTCTCTGAATTTAACAACAGTTGTGCAGTACATAGCGTTAATTCTAACCTCATTGCTTCATGGGTCTCTCCATCAAGGTGACAAGATTTTTGAGGGCAAACCTTATTTTATTTTTTTCTTATGTTCTCCCAGACACAGAGCAGAAAGTCAGGAAGTGATGATTGACTGATTCATCAAAGGGAAAGTCAGTAGCTGTACCGTTTGAGGCGCTGTAAGAACTCATGTAAGGTGTAGCAAGTTAAAGAGACTTTAATTTCTCTATGCCTTGCATCCAAATAAGGGACTTATATTTTTAATTTATTAGTCTCCTACTTTGGCTGAGCAGGTGCTTTGTATATAGTTGACTCTTTGTATATAGTTGAATCTGTATTAATGGCTGTAGTCCAGGGTTCAAATTGTCTTCTTGGCTGAACCTCTGAGGGGAGCTAAGATTCTAGGTACAACCCCCAAACCCAGTTTGGAGGCTCATTTACTGTGATTCATGTACTTGAGTGGCCAGATCTAGCACCCACTTACATTTGTATTTCAGATAAACTGCAGTGCAGTATTTGGGACACATTTATATTTTAAAAGTAATCATTGTTTATCTAGAATTGAATGTAACTGAGTGTCCTGTGTTTTATCTGGCAGTTCTCCGTATAAACCCCATTCCTTTCACATTCCCATAGTCTAAGCTCTTAATTAACTCCCAAGTAAACTTCACTGAAAGAAGACATTTGTGCCTATGTGATGGATTCCAACGGCAATTTTTTAATTGGAAAAGGGGAAAATCCATGTACTCTGTACTGTTTTTGTCATATTTTTTTCACATGTGTCCAATAATGATAACTCCACAAACATCTGGGGTATCAGGGGTGCTGTTATGCCCAAGTCGCGAGATCTCCCAATGACCACCAGGGAGCCGGTATCCGATGCAAAAGCAAGAGAGTTTTTATTACCAAGCTCGAGCTGGGGCTCCCACCATTACTGACACAGCGGCTAAGGAGAGGAGCCCCGAGTTTTGGGTTACACTGCTTATATAGGGAATATTCAGGTGAAAGGGTAACAAAGGGGGTGTTCAGGCTGAAGGGCTACTGATTGGTTACCCTCTCCTATAGGGTTGTATGTGGATTTCTGATTGGTTTTTTTACTTCCATGGTAAATCATTACTTCCAAGGTAAATCACAAATTCTTGAACTTCAAGTCAGGAGGTTTAACCTAAGGGCTGACCGGCTCGTGCACAGTGGGGCACGTTTAGGCAATATCCAAAGTCTAAGTCTGTTTGCCCGGAACCTTTGCAAAATGGAGCTCTTTTACAAGATGGAGTAGCTTAGGCTTTTCATTGCCCCCTTCTCAAGGACCCAAGACAGACCCAATCATGGGTCTGTAGTTAGCTTTATATTGTCTGTTACCAGGGGTGGGTTTGGTAGGGCTGCATACTGGGACCTAAGCACCCTACGCTGCACCATGTTGATGCGGCCTTTGATAAAGTTTATCAGCTTGTTTAGTAGACACGGTCTGAAGGTGGATAGCAAGAGTAAAATGATCAGGGGCCCAGCCAGAGAAGATAAGAGGGTTGCGAGCCAGGGAGATGAACTGAACCAGGATTCAAACCAGTTTTGAGACATTTCTCTTTCTCTTTTTCTCTGACTCAGCCCTTCTCTTATCTTGGCCAGGGACTCCCTGACTACCCCCGAGTGATTCACATAAAAACAACGTAACGCAGCACATAGGCCCCCTGAGAGACTTCATACTCAAGATACTTCTTGGGAATTGGGGCGGAGGTGTCTTTCTTCTGTGACTTCTTCCTGCTGTGCGTGGGCGTAGGCCTGCCTAGCAGAGCAGAAGTCTCTCTCTACCTGATCTAAGCTGGGGTCTTCCACATCTGAAACCAGCTTCTACCTTTGTAGTAACAGCAATTTAGTTGGCCCCTCTCAGAGATGAAATAGACAAGGGCCAAACAGGAGACCTAACAGCATGGTCCTCTCTGGTCCCCGGAAACAGAAGGCAACATTTGGGCTGAGGGTTGCAGGGTTTGTGACTCCTTCTGATTGGTCGGTGGTGAGGCAACAGAGCTGTGCTCCAGGAATCTTGTGTTCAGTCTGAAGTTACCATCTTCTACCTGGGTGGGTTATGCATATTTCTTTGAGTAGGATCCAGGACTCTGTCTGGAGGCTGTACCAACCTTTGATTGTTTCTAGGGGCACGTTGAGGCGATAGCCAAAGTCTAAGTCTGTTTGCCCGGAACCTTTGCCAAATGGAGCTCTTTCACAAGATGGAGTAGCTTAGGCTCGTCAGGTTGCCCTCTCATTGTTTCCTTGGTGGAATAGTTTACTTGGGTAATATGATACGGCACCGATATTATTTTGCTCAGGGACCACAGAAGCCATTGCTAACAAATAAGTAGGTGCTCTGTCTTGGAATCAGATGAAATGTGAATTTGGGATAATCTGTGTTCTTACTTCCTACACATCAACTGCATTGACTGATAAGAGCTGCAGTGATCAAAGCAAAGCATAGCCTCTCTCAGTTAATTCTTTTGTTCTCTTGTTTCGTCTGCTCAAAAGCAAGATCATATTCTGGTTTGTTCTATCTTACAAATTTCTATTGAGGGGTAGAAATTTCACACTTAGGAAAATTGCATTCATTTTCCCTAAATAAATAATAACTCATTGTTTAGGAGCAAAGCAGCTCTATGCTATCAAGCAGCTCTGTGCTAGGTACTAAAGGGAAACAGGATGAGTAGGCTGTCATGCCTATTTTCAGGGATTCACAGGAATCTATCTGCCTGTTCAATGCTTCAATGCTTGCTTTTAAATGGTTCAGCAGTCATTTCAAAGAAGTTTGTGGTAAGAGCTAATTAGCTCATAATGAAATGATTCTTCTCTCAAACGTTTTAAATAAACACCAAGTCGTACGTTCTGAGCAGAAGCTATTCCTAATCAGTAGTTTGAAGGGCAAGAATTAGACTGTTTTCTTTTCTTTTAGTTTTATCGTTAGGACTTTGCTGCTCCCAGTGTGGTCTGCAGACTAGCAGCAGCAGCATCTCCTGGGAGCTTGTTAGAAATGCCAGGCTCTCAGGCTCTGCCCAGAATCCACTGAATCAGAATGTGCGCTGGACCAGAATCCCCAGAGATTCATGTGTGCCCTTTGAGAAGCCCTGTCATAATACAGAATTCTTCCACCTCCCCTTGTACAGACTGATCATCTGAGGATCTTGTTAAAACAGGTTCCTCTCCAGCCTGGGCTCCAGAGATTCTGATTCTGTTTGAGGAGAATTTGCATTTCTCACCGTCTGCCAGGAGATGCTGGTGCTGCCTGTCTGGGAAGCACTCTTGGGGAAGCATTGGTCTAGTTTGCTTGGGGTACTGAACTGCCCTTTGAGGATGACCGTGACTAGAACCCCAATGAGGTGGTCAGTCCAGTTTTCCACTGCTTACCCTGGAGTCAGAAACCTGAAGGTGAAGCTGATCCCTGGAACATCCAGCCTGTTGTGGGGATAGATTTGCATACAATGGGCTGTTCGGGTCAGTCTGTGTTGGCCGTTGTGAGGCTGCAAAAGAGGGAACCAGTAAATGCTCCTTGGGGGCTCAGCCGTCCAAAGTGGGCCCTGCAAGATAATAGGATTTTGGTCCATTCCTGGGATTCATGTGAATAAATGCTAGAGGGGTAGGCTGTACAGGGAAGCAGTGATGGTTATCCTGTATTGCTACATGATCAGATACAGAGCCTCCAGAGAGAAGTGCAGAGAGCATGGCAGATGAGTCGGGGAAAAAAGTCTGGGGAAAAGATGAAGAGGCATCTTAAAACATCACCTTATAGTGTTTAGATTCTGTCTTGGAACTTGTTGCTATTACGACATGCGTTTGTTTATTTATTTTTAAGATAGCATGTCTCTTTGTACTTACATGTCTCAGGTACTTATTCCATGTGTGCACTTTTTTTTTTCTTTCAGGATTAAGCATGAGAACATCGTGGCCCTGGAAGACATCTATGAAAGTCCAAATCACTTGTACTTGGTCATGCAGCTGTAAGTACTGTGTTTAATTGTTTGCAGACCTGGGATTGCAAACTCAGATGCCTAAAGGGCCTGGTTGTGAAACTTAAATTAATGGAATGGGTCAGTAGTAAGACCCCGGGGCAGGTAGGGGGTGGTGGTAGGAACTGCGGGACACTGGGTTAAGAATGTGTCTGTCTAAGGACAGTGACCTTGAGACCTCACTTGCTCTCGTCTGCAGCTGCTGGATCTGAAAATCTACAGTTCTCGTAATGGAATCCAGTGCTACTCTTGCAGGGTCACTCTATTTGGGATGTCTCTCGTAAATTTTTTTTTAACTGTGGATTTTAAAAAAATTATTTTTATTTGTTTATTATTCCCACGTGACTTGCAGTATCTTAGTTCCCCAACCAAGGAGTGAATCCATGCCCTCTGCAGTGGAAGCCCGGCTTCTTAATCACTGGACCTCCAGGGAAATTCTTTTGCTTTTTAATGTGCGAGGTCCAAAGGTTGCTTCCTGGAAGCACCTCATGGTCCCGCTGGGAGTACACACTGCTTCTGTCTCCAGGAGAAACTCCCTGCCTCGTCTTCATTTCTCAGGAGCTGGAGGGTAGCAGCAGATGGCGGCTCTGCATTCTGTCCTTTCCCTTCTCCTCTTCTGCTGCCGGCAGACGAAAGTGCGTGAGCTTCATGCCAGACACAAAACACATATAACTGGAGTCAGGCTATGCCATTAACAGTGGTCCCCATCTAGAATATTTCTGCATTCCAGTAACTCTGGAGCTTACCAGAAGGTGGAAGAAATAAGAAAGCTGAAAATCTAGGTAGAGACTTCACTTGAACATTTGTTTTCTTAAAATGTGAGATGAAATTAGCCTCCCCACTTACACAAATGCTTTCTTCTAAGTGATATAATTCGTAGGAGTATCCTAGGATTAAATTTGTTAGCATTAAGTGATGGAAGCTGGATCAGAGTGCTGCATTTTCACCACGACTTGAGTAAATTCTGGAACACTATACTATTGAGCTTAACGATCAAAGGGGATTTTTTGTTGAAGGTCAAAATATATAAATTTTGTTACTTATCAATGATTTTCAGACTTTGGATTTCCAAAGGTAGAAGATTTGAGGGTCAGGCTAACAGTTTATTTTTTTTTTAATTGATTTTCCTTTTCCTTATGAATGTTTAAACAGTGTATTAACTTGGAATCGTATTAACATGCAAACAGCTGTTCATCAATGCATTTAATATTTCGCTCTTTTAAAGTATTTTTAGTAATTATGAGATTTTTGTATAGATGCTTCTAAAAGTGTCCAGGTTGGAAGCATGTGGGTGTTTTTTCTCTGACGAGTGACAGTCCAAGATGGGGACAAGCAGTTTTGCAGGTTCGCGTGGCGTTGTCTGCCGTGCAGTAGGCGACGACTGCCGGCTCCACGTTAAATTTTCAATATCGCAAGTGTGGTCTTCCCTAGTTCTGTGCTGTTCTGTTTGTTTCATAATTTAGCACATTTCTAGTTCTCCCCAAGTCTCATGGACTTCCTAGAAGCTCATGTAACTTTGTTTTATACAGAATCACCTCTTAAAGAAGCAGGTGAATCACCTTTCCACCAAATACTGACTGCCCTGTAGGAAAAATAGGATGTTTTGGTGACAAGAAAAAGCCCCACAGAATGTCAGTAGTTTTTTAAATGTGTGCTTTTTTATTGGTGATACAAAAAAAAACCCCCGAAGTATTGATAGTTGAATCCAAAACTACACGTCTTCACTTGCCTTTAGTTCTCTGCTTATTCTCTTTCTATGGTTGTGCCACTAAATAAGTGGAAAACACCCCAAATGTATGTGTCTCAGCTCTACCTCTTAATAGCTGGGTGTATTTTGGCAAATAACTGGACCTTTCTCAGTTTCAGTTTCCTTACTGGAAAAAATTTTATACAATAATGATATATTTACATAGAGGGCTGTAGCGAGTACTGACAGAAAAATGTGTGAGAAATAATCTGTCATAAATAATAGGTCCTCAATGCAGACTAATTTCTTTATGGAATTACATCATTTTATCAGTTTGTCTCTGAAGATGGTCTTTAATTTTATGAGATAAAGTTCAGGGTACGTTTGAATTCCTTTCTAAGCAGCTGGGTTATATATTTAGGAGCAGAAGCGTGTGTAAAGGAGGGCTGGCAGGAGAGCATGAAAGTGTCCAGAAAGGGAAAACTTTGAAATATTTCTCTTACTACTTTGTTATTGTCAGTGTGTAAATCTTCCATTGTCTTTGTTGAATTTATTCTGAAATATTTTCTCTTTTCAATCCTCTCGTTTATTTCATGTTTCCATTGACTCACTGCTATTCTATATATAGTATATATAATTGTATAAAAATACAGTTGACTTTTGTACATTAAGCTACAACTTTGCTAGATTGACTTACAGGTTGTAGTAGTTGTTTTGTGGATTCCTAAATATTTTCTATCTAAACAGTCATGTCATCTGCAATTCACATTAATTCTGGTTGGTCCCCAAAGGAATTGTATTTGGTAAAGTGTTGATAGTTTAGTCCTAAATATTAAGTATATTTTAATGTCCTCATTATATTCCTTTAAAGTATTTTATGTCAGATATTTTTAAAATTGAGATTGACCTTTCTTATGGCTTCCTATTCTCCATTTGTTATCTAAACCAGTGATGTTTCTTTAAAGCAATGACAAAAAAGAAGGAAACGAGAGAGAGAGGAAGGAAGGAAAGAAGGAAAAAAGCAATGACAGAAAAGCTTTGGTATATAGGATACAGTCCTGGGAAAATCTCCGGTCAGGTTGAGGATTTGTGGGCTGTATTGTCTTGTTGTTGTGTTTTAGTTTTTATTGATAAATCTCAATAGTTTTGTTCCCAAGACCCCCGTGTCTTTTCTGCCTAGATCAGTGGAAGGAGGTTTGGGTTTTTTGGTTTGTTTTTGAAGAGTTTAGAAAGACCATATTTTCTATATCCTCGGGGCTGATCTAGAACACAGCATTTGAGGGGAACTGTATTTCACAATATTTGTGCCTGGGAGGTTTCTGGTTTCCTGGGAAACATCATCTTGGTCACTGACACTCAGATATAATAGAGGATGCTCAGCCCCCTAATTTTATTACTTAGCTAATTGCTGTTTCAAGTCTGAGTATGTAGCATAGTTGTTCCATTGCTGTTGCAGCAAAAGAGACTGGATTGTTTATAGAGGTCTATATTTAAATTTTATTTGGGTTTTGGGACAAATATCTTTTTTTTTTTCAGAATGCTATTTTCTGGAACTTGCTTCTCTGTTTTAGTTCTTTTTGTGATTATTGAGAGATAATTGGCTTATAACTTCATATTCATTTTAGGTGTACAACATAATGAATAGCTCTTTTTGGAACATTCTTCTTTAGATAGTGTGAAGTCAAAATGACACTGGGGTAAGTTATAGAAGAAAAGTCAATTTGTTTAAACTTTATTTCTGGCCTGACTTTCTGGCCCACATATCTGGAGACGATAAAAGACCACCCTCAACTCCTCCCCTTCCACATCTGTAGCAACTTAGGATGTGAAATACACTTCAGGCTGATAAAATTCAAAGGACGAATCAGAATACTTTTTAAAGAATGAGATTATACCTCGTAAGGAACATTCTTCTTTAGATAGTGTGAAGTCAAAATGACACTGGGGTAAGTTATAGAAGAAAAGTCAATTTGTTTAAACTTTATTTCTGGCCTGACTTTCTGGCCCACATATCTGGAGACGATAAAAGACCACCCTCAACTCCTCCCCTTCCACATCTGTAGCAACTTAGGATGTGAAATACACTTCAGGCTGATAAAATTCAAAGGACGAATCAGAATACTTTTTAAAGAATGAGATTATACCTCGTATTGTGTTGAATTGCGTCATATTTTCAGTTAGGCTTAAATGTCTATATGTGGGTAACTCCTGAATTTATATCCTCCGTCTAGACCTTTCCCTGCATCCAGGCTGTATATCCAACTGTCTGCTCAGTGGCTCCACTTGGCCATGTCATGGGTATCACTCACTCATGAGATTTGAAATAAACTCCTGAACGTTTCACAGAATCTGCTTCTGGTGTCGGTCTCATCTCAGCAAATGGTAAACTTTCTTCCAATTGCTCAGGCCAAAAGCAAAGTCCTCCTTGACTCATCTTTTATTCGCTCACGCCCCACAGTCCCATCTGTCGGCACACCCTGTGGTTACCCCCTCGAGACTATCCCGAGGATTCAGCTGCTTTCTCGCCATCATCACCATCAGAAAGAAACTCATCTTTCCTCCCCCAGCCTTGCCCCGCTGCACTGTTCTCTCGCAGCATGTTAGCCAGACCTTGTCATGCCTCTGTGGAGAACTCCCACTGCCTTCCCATTTCAGAACCCAGAGCCCCAACAGCGGAAGCGCGGAGTCTTTAACCACTGCGTTGCCAGGGAAGGTCCCGAGACCGAGTCCCTGCAGCAGTCTCCAGGATCTCCCGTGTCCAGACACCCTGGTCCCCTCTCTGACCTCGTCTCGCGCTCCTCTCTCATTACTTCATTCAGCTGCGTCATTTCATTCACCTTGCTGGTCCTCAAACACACTGTGCCACGCCCCAGTGGACCTTTGTTCTGCTTGGAACTGCCTCTTCATGCTGTCATAGGAATACTAGAAATATCAGAATTTCTACCAAATGTCACTTTTCCAGTGAGTTGTTCCCCAGCTCCCCTGTGAAACCAGCACCTCTCCTCCCGTCTCCTGGCACGTGTTCATTCATTCCCTGCCCTCTTCCCAGCTGGATTTTTCTCTATCTTACCGTCAGAAAGCATCCCTCCACTTTGTTCTCTGCTCAGAAATGTGCTTGCACCCTATGGTGGGCTCTGACCAAACATTTGTTCCATTAATGATCACATATAAAGGGAAAAGTGGTTAACATTTATTCACTCATTTAATTCTTACCCCAAGGAGCAACTCTTATCCCAATTTTACAGGAAGAACTTGAGCAGAAAAGTCGGATCCTTCATCCAAGCCAGAGGGTGACCCAGTGGATACACTTAATCAATGTAATACAATATACCGATGACATTTTCTAGGAAAGAATCTCGTAGGTAATATTAATGTGAGTAGTTCAGTCTACCTGGAAAAATGTATTACTTAGGATTTCATAAAAGCTTAGCTAACTATAAAATGCCCTCTATTTTGTAGTAGTTTGTGAGGGGGAAAATTTACTAAATGATATCACAGGAAATGCTAGAGCAATCTCAATTCATTCACAGCAATGATCATGCCTCTTTCTTAAATAATTTTTTCAATTAATGAAGAAATGAATGAATGTGTTTTATCAATATTGTGACTTTCTGTATTGGCATATACCACATAAGATAAAGATATTTATAATATTCCTTTCATTCCATGATGGCATTAAGATATGTACAGCTAGTTACCCGCTGAGCCTGAAAACTAGTGATTAAACACATATTCTTTAAAGAATGTTAATTTGATTCCTGAGCAGTCCAAGACACAAAAATATATGCAGCTTCCAAGAGAAAATATGATTTATCTACTTCATTAGCTGGTGTACGAAGCTGTTTGAATAGTTCCTTGTTTGTGGGTTGTCAGTGTTAGCTTCATGTGGATATTGTATTCATAATTCATACTGTGTGTTCCCAGAAACAGTTTTAATTAGAACACAAATTATGACTCCCAATAGAAAGTCTTTTGTAAGTAGCCAAGCATAATCATGAAGACAGAAGTGCTTCTATGACACCTTAGTATATTTACATATAGATTACCAAAGTCATATATCTGTTCACAACAGCCACTGATTGAGAGCCCCGAAGACCTGTGACTTCTGTTCAGTATTGGGTGGGTGGGCAGG
>SJYX01010783.1:82937-106981 GCA_006410675.1 Oreotragus oreotragus
GGGTGGGCAGGGGGCTGGGGCACCCACGTGAGGTGTGGTTGGGGGAATCCAGGGCTCTCTTTGCAGCGGAGCCATCATAACATGCAAGGCCGAAAGGCTGGTACACAGAGAGGCTTTAAGGAGCCTGGGTGGGATGTGAGGGGCTCAGTCTGTCGGGGGTCCAGTTTGTGAGATGTTTAGTCTGTGAGGGGTCCCGTCTGTGGGAGTCCAATCTGTGAGGAGTTTAGAATATGAGGAGTCTAATCAACAGGGGGGTCTGTTCTTCAGGGGATGTGGCCTGGGGGAATTCAGTCTTTGGTGCGTTCAGTCTGTGAGAGGTTTAGTCTGTGAGGGGTCCAGTGTGGGGGGGCCGTCCAGTCTTTGAAGGGTTTAGAATGAAGGGGGTCCAGTCTGTGCAGTCGGTTCTTTAAGGGTCTCAGTGTATGGGGGTAAGGAGCTCAGTCCTTGGAGGATTCGGTCTGTGAAAGGTGCCTTCTGTAATGTGCTCCCTCTGTAGGGACATGTCTCTGGGGGCTCACGCTGTATGTGGCTCTAGTCCTGTGGGGTTTCAGTCTGGCTGGGATTGGAGATGGTGTGTCCTCTTGGTGGGAGATATGGCTGGAGTCCTTGACAGAGACAAACCCAGTACTGCAGCTGCTGCTACTCTGCCATCTTCCAGGCTAATTACTTAATATGGCTTTATTGTCTTTCCTGCCACTGAAAACCTACTGAGAGTTAAAGAGTTTAGAGAGTTAGGAAGGAAAAGAAAAGAAAATGCCGAGATCCAGTATAATCATGGACCAGTTTCACTAGGTTCAACTGTGAAATTGCCAAAATGCAATCACATTTTTTAGATCTTTTATTTTAAGATTTTTTTTTTTTAAGTAAGCGTTTACAGCTATAAATTTTCCTCTTAGCTGTGCTTTTGCTGAATCCTATTTTTGGTATATTGTGTTTCCATTTTCACTTGTCTCAAGATAGTTTCTCCTTTCCCTTGTGATTTCTTCTTTGACTTGGTGTGTTGTTTAGTTTCTACATATTTATGAAATTTCCAGCTTTCCTTCTGCTGTTGATTTCTAGTTTCCTTCCCTTGTGATCATAAAAGAAACTTTGTGTGACTTCATTCTTTTAAAATTTAATTTTGTGTGTTTTGTTTCTTAATGTATCCTGGAGAATGGTCAATCTGAACTTGACAAAAATGTGCATGTACTGTTGCTGGGTGGTGTAGTCTGTGTATGTCTCTTGGGTTCAGTTTGGGCTGTTGTGATGTTCAAAGCCTCTGTTTCCTTATGATATGCTGTTTGGCTGTTCCGTTTATTATGGAGAGGAGTGTATTGAAGTCTCCTTCTAGTTTTATAGAGCTGCTTTTCTCTTCAATCCTTTGGATGTTTGCTTCATGTATTTTGGACCTCTGACATGATACATGTTTGATGCATGTGTCTTCTTGTTGAATGGATCCTTTTATCAACATGTAATGTCCTTCATTGTCTCTTATAACAGCTTGACTTTATAATCATGTTTTAATGCAATCATGTTTGATACATTATAATTTTATTCTAAACAACATCTTGGGCTTCCCCGGTAGCTCAGCTAGTAAAGAATCTGCCTGTAATGCAGGAGACCCCGGTTCAATTGCTAGGCTACCCACTCCAGTGTTCTTGGGCTTCCCTGGTGGCTCAGATGGTAAAGAATTCGGCCTGCAGTGTGAGAGACCTGGGTTCGATTCCTGGGTGGGGAAGATCCCCTGGAGGAGGGCACGACAACCCACTTCAGTGTTCTTGGCTAGAGAATCCCCATGGACAGAGGAACCCAGTGGGCTACAGTCCATGGGGTCACAAAAAGTCAGACACAACTGAGCAATTAAGCATAGCACAAGCAACATCTTACCCATTTTATCCAGTTTGAACAAAGTTGAACTACTTTAATGAAATCGAATAAGTTCTTTAAAGTATGCACAATTTAAAAATCCTAGCGACTAAACTACCACTACCATATACATTTTAAAATAATTGTAAAAATTTTGATAGGTTGCATCTGGTCACTAATATGTATTCAAATTTGAGAATCCATAAACATATATAAAAAGTAGAGGCATCCGTAGAATATAAAACGTCAATTTCAGAAATTACCCACTTACTAACTTACACATTGTACACATATTTATTTGATTTAAGGATACATATAATGGTGTAGAGTCAGCAATTGGAGCTTATAAAATAAAAAAATAAGTGATATCTCTGTGGACTTCATTGCTTCTAATTCTCTAGTAGATAAACATTTGAGGCTTGTAAAAAGCATGCATATAAATTAATTAATACAATGAATTTCTGTGATAAATTTCTACATATATCAGATTAGACATTCTAGTATAAGATGCCCCTGAATTACAATTCCATTTGATGACTTATTAAAAGAACCAGACTCTCTACTCCAAGCAAACCGATTTTCTCATGCTCTGCAAATAGGATGTAGATGTCCTAGCCTCAGAGTTTCTCTCATGTCTTCCGAGGTTTTTAAACGCTCTTTCTCTTCTTCTGAGGCATCTGGACCCTCTCTTTTCTCTTGGACCGTTAGACTAAACCCTTCATATCCCACCCAGACTCCTTAATGCTTTTTTTTTTTAAAGCAGCCCTTCAGCCTGGAGCACAACCCCCTTAGGCCCAGCACATCCATCAGGCTAAGTCCTAATTATCTTCTACCCAAGGGTGTCACCTCCACTAGAGCCTTCTCTGTGACCTTAGAGAATTCTACACAAACCTTGAAGAAAGCAGTCATAAAGTTGCTCCTCTTTAGAATGTAAGCTGTGCACCCGCTGTGGTCCTCGGGCCCCAGCTCACAAAGACTCACTCTTTCCTGAAATTCTGCACATTTACAACCTGTCGTGGTCATTGTGCAGCTTAATAACCATTCATTCATGTACTCAGCAGGTGCTTCTGGAGCCCCTGCCATATGTCTGGGCTTATTAACCCAGGAGATGTGACAATGAATACTGCAAACTCCCTTCCTCAACAGAGCAAACATTATAGCAGGAGAGACAGAAACAGATGGACAGGTCACTTCATAAGCAAGTTCCCATCTACCAGGCAGTGGTGAGGCCTATCGAGAAAAGCAGAGTCGGAGGATGTGAAATTCTGAAAGGTGGGTGAGTGGTTTGCTGTTTCATACACATGGTCAGGGGAGACCTTTCTGGGAGGCGGCATTTGAGCAGAGACCTGAAGGGAGTGAGGTCATGAACCACATGGCCAGGCCTGACTTCACTGGTGGAGTTCACGGAGCCCGCAGCCATAAAAGCCTCCACACCTGGAGTTCAGTATTTTGTACTTGCCATCTTAAAATTCTTTCTTTTCTTTTTTAAATAAACTTTTTATTTTATATTGGAATATAGCCGATTAACAACGTTGTGGTAGTTTCAGGTGGACAGCAAAGGGGCTGAGCTGTACATACACATGCATCCATTCTCCCCCAAATCCCCCTGCCATCCAGGCTGCCGCATAACACTGAGCAGAGTTCCCTGTGCCATCCAGTAGGTCCTTGGTGGTTATCCATTCTAAACATAGCAGTGATTGACTCGGAATTTGTGTCTTGTAAGTGAAGTCCCAGGAACATGGAGCATCGGCTTGTATCAGGTTCCACCTCCTGTCGTCTCCCCACCGGTCACCTTCTCCCCTGCCCCCACCCTGTGGGGATCTGGGCATGGTAGGGGTTCTGGCCAGATGCTTGCAGCCCACACCCCAGTGCAAGTGGAACTGCAGGTGCTGTGGGGTCTGCACTCACCCCACAGGTGAGTATCCCCGTGACTGAAGGAGCATGACGTTAAATAATGTAAAAAGAGAAAAAGCACCGTGACAGGTTGTGTGAGAGACAGTAGAAGGGGGAGGGGGGGAAGTTTTCCTGGTTTCTGAGCAAGAAACGTTTGGTTTTATTTTGCACTTGGTGTAGCCTTTGCTGTGGCCAGCCCTGCCTGTGGCTGTCAGAGATAACATGCTGGTAGCACGACCGCAGGTGCTTGGTGAGGGTGGAGCAGGTGCGCCCCACAGTAGGGGACAGTCAGGGGGCCCGAGAGGCCGCTGAGAGGCCGGGCGCAGGTGAGCAGCTCCGCAGAAGGGCCCCAGTTGGGGCACATCGAGTGGGGCCTGGATTCAGGAGGAGGAGGGGTAGCAGGGAGGAGGTCTGAAGGGGGGAGTTCTAGAACACTCCATAGTTTACTTGTGTCGCGGCACATTTACTTTTAAGTGACTGCGTCCTGGACTGCCGATTCACATCTGAGTTCCTGCACAGCAAAGACACCATTAAGTCCTGGGATAGAGCCCAAGATAACCTTGGAAGTGTTCGAACTCAACACCAACTTCTATCTTTTTGAGGGAATCACTGCCCTTTCCTTGGGGTCATGGAAATCCAAATGGTTTTTCAGATTATTTCATGGGGAAGGTTGAGGCTATTCAGTGTGAACTCCCTCCTGTTCCACTGGAGATTTTGCCCAGCATCTGGAAGGAGATTTGGGGGTGGTCTCACGGGGTTTGGGCTTCCCTTGTGGCCCAGTTGGTAAAGAATCTGCCTGCAACGTGGGAGATCTGGGTTTGGTCCCTGGGTTGAGAAGAACCCCTGAAGAAGGGAAAGGCTACCCACTCTCGTATTCTGGCCTAGAAAATTCCATGGACTGTATAGTCCATGGGATCGCAAAGAGTCGGACACAACTTTCACTTCACTTCATGGGGTTTATTTAAGAAATTAATTTAAGGATGCTGCAAATGGAAAGAGCCGTGGATGCCAGGCCATCTCCTGCCTCTGATGAGTCCCTTGACAGCTCAGCACCTAGCCTCCCCGGTTTGTCTGTAAAGTGGAAGAGTCTTATCGTTGTTTTCTTGTGTCAGACAAGCCGAAGGTCTCAGTCCTCAAGTTCTGTAGTCTGTTTCATTTGCTGTCCTCATTTTCAGTGTGAAACAAGCATAGCCATTAGAAATCCAGCAGTTTGGTTTTCTGCATGTGCCAGCCCAGTCTCTCCATTTCCCAAGATGATACTTTTAAAACCATGTTCTATCTCTGTGAATCCATGGGGCTTCATAAATAAGGCAGGTTGATGATGAAGCTAGTTTGGCAGCCCCGATTAGTGTAGGAAATGTGATGTTTTACAGGGCGGGGCAAGCGGGAATGGCTGGGGGTTGGAGAGAGGTTCTCTGGTTGCTGTCTGGAAGCAGGCATTTAGAATTCTGCTAGATCTGGATAATTAACTTTACATCTTGAAATCAAAATCCTTGCTTCTTTGAGGCTCAGACTCTCAAGCTTTGTTTTCTTTCAGCCTTCCTTGTTTCTGTCATCCTCATCTTCTTTCTTTCCTTCTAGTTTTATTGAGATGGAATTGACACACAGGGCTGTGTAAGTTGAAGGTGAACAGCACAATGGTTTGATTCATTTACATCATGAACTGGTATCACAATACCTTTGATAAATATCCATCATTTCATATAGGTAGTTGTGATGAGAACTTTTAAGATTTACTCTTAACTTTCATTTGTAATATACAGCAGTATTATTTATATTTATCGTGTTGTAAATTATATCCCTCCTCTTATTTATAATTGGAAGTTTGTACTGTTTGGCCCCACCTTCTTTTATACATTGAATACTTTGTTTTCTGACACATCAGTTTCTACCTGTTCTCAGCCTAGCTGACAACAATCCCTCAGTTTTTAAAATTTCTTGCCTCTTCTTTGGCATTATTGGGGTCCCCAATGCCTCCCTCCTGGGTTTCCTTATATAGTCAGCACCCTTCCAGTATCTCCATGGACACTCCCCTGCCAGCATCCTTCCTTCCTTGCCTGCTGTATCCATGTTGGAGATGCAAAACTTGACATCAGTGTGACTTCTGCTCCTACATTAGGGCTGCTGGGTACCACTGGAAGATAGGATACATTCATTCTGGTGGCTTGGATCTGCTGAAAATTAAATGGTCTCCAAACTCAGCCCAGTCCAGCATCACTCAGCTTTCTTTTCATGTGATTCTGGCAAAATTCTTCTGTCCTCTTGTTTTCCCCTTACTCCAGACATGCGTTGTTCTTCTAAGCTACTTGCTCCATCGATTGGGTATTAGAACTGTATGAGCCTTTAAGGATGGTGCTTTGTAAATCAATACAAGGATACTAAAATGGTATCAAGCTTCTTGTAAACAAATCTCCCATATTTTTATTGTATAAGTTAAAAAAGCAGCTGGAAATCTTTCATCAAAGTATTCAACAATTCAAGTGCAAAACAATAACAACTTTTGACATTTTTAGCAAATTACAGTTATTGAAGACAAAACTTGAAAACACACCCCTATAAAAGAAAGAAACTGAACAAATTACATGATGAGAGCTCAAATTAAGTCTTATATATATACATATATGTATATGTATACATACATATATAAGTAATGTCATATACATTGTATATATGTATACAAACTCATAGTTTCAAAATTTTGTGATTGTCCTTTGGAATAACTGAATCTGTGAGCAGCATTTGGTAGAACTCCTATTTTTAATTGGGTAACTTTGTATCTGTACTGCAATGAATTGAGACTGGGAAGACTGTTTTGCAGCTTTCACATATAGATAAACATTTTAAAAATTATCAGTAGAGACAAATTTGACAGGGTTTATCTTTTAAAAGGAGGGTGAAGTGAAGTGAAGTCAAGTCGCTCAGTCGTGTCTGACTCTTTGCGATCCCATGGACTGTAGCCTACCAGGTTCCTCCCTCCATGGGATTCTCCAGGCAAGAGTACTGGAGTGGGTTGCCATTTCCTTCTCTAAAAGGAGGGTAGTATTTATCAAAGAAAGATGGTATTTGTTCAGGAAAGGTAGAAAAATGACAGTAACTGTATAAAAATACTTGGGCTGAAGTATTTATACATTTTGACTTAAAATTTACAATTTAGAATGTTTTTGTTTAGCAGGACTTACTTTGAATATACTAGGTATTGAAGCAGTTACAGAAAGAGTGTTTTCTAAATTAAAAATATTATGGCTAATAGAAAAAATTCACTTGAAGTTGTTCACAATTTTTTTTTTTTTCAACTTTACAATATTGTATTGGTTTTGCCATACATTGACATGAATCCACCACGGGTGTTCACAATTTCAAATTTAGTGATTGTAAAATACAACTTTAAGATTGTAAGTAATTTTATGAAAAATTTTAAATAATCCACATTAGAAAAAGTGAATTCTTTAGATATGCATTTAAAGAGGGATATCAATTAAAAATTAATGAAAATAGGTGACTGTGTTCCAAAAGTATTCTGCTTACATTATTTTCTGATATTCATATAGTTAACAGAAAGAAGTTTTTTTTTTTAATTAATATACACGGATGTAAATTATTTTATTTTTTGGAAATAAGTTTCTTTTTGCAGATAGTTATTAAACAAAATTCTTTTTCATCGACATACCAATGCGGTAAGCCAGTTGTCAGTCCATAAATAAAAAATTCAGATATCGTATGATCTTATTAACCTCAGTGGCTTCTTTCACTCTCTGAATAGGCTGGTTAGTTCCTAAGTAACTCAGTAGTTCTTGCTGCAACTCTCTTTCTAATCTGCCTTATCTCTAGGAATTGAACCAGTCCTTCCTGTCTTTTCCCACTGTCCCATAAATGATTTAATTACACTCTTTTTGTTCTTAACTTGCTCACACATGTCTCTCTTCTAACTGTAAGCTCCCTTGAAACATTGTCTCATTTGTGCATTCTCAAGATTTATCCTAATGCGTGGAACTTAAAATGTTCATGAATATTAAGTAAATCTTTCTGATTATTGATATTGAGTAAATTATTTCTGATTGTTAATGAGTATTAAGTAAGTAAATCATTATTCATAAAATGATTGTTAAGCATATGAATTTAGAAATCTAGGGATTTTTTTGTACAACACCCTAATAAGGTAACGTGTCCATGTGCATTTGCATTCAACATACCTTTCTTTTCATCACTGCTCAATAACCATTTATTCAGACCCCGTAGTGACAAGCACATGAGATTGAAAACATTTCAGGGCAGCTGCACTCATAATGGTTGCAGGAGTGCTCTCTAAAATAGGGATGAAGTTGCATTGCATACACATGTGACATCTGATGCCTTTAAAACAAACCAGTGAAGCCTAAGAAAAGTGCATCATTAAAGAAGGGGACTTTCTTGTCTGCGAGAGCACGTGATATACATAGACATCACTAGTATACTAACCACAGAGCCCAGAGTGCAGTTTGTAAGCCTCATGAGTAGGCAGAGGGGCTCCCATTCAGGGAGTAGGATGCGGCCGGAAGTGGTTTCTAATATCTTAAAGTTTTAAGAAACCATCCTTCTCCTGGAATGAGTGGAGTTCCTAGAGTCAGCAGGGGATTTCGAGGATTGGTAACATCTGTCTGAACTGCATCTCTGTAGGGTCAGATGGGATGGGGACGGGGAGTCGGGGAGAAAATGTATTGGGTCAGATATGGGGTCAATGCAGAGGAAGTGAGCATTTCAGAAGCAGTCCCAACCAGAACATTTCCTGCCGATTGATGCCAAGTTATTTGGAAGAAAGGACTCCAGCTATTTTAGTTTATAAATCCTTGATAAAGGTCCTTGAAGGAGGCGGCTAAATCTATTAGCCATTCCTGAGTAGAGTTGGAATTTATTAATTCATGTATCTAAAAACTAAAGTACATGCAAATAATGGAATTGATCTAAAATAATGTTTAACTGACTAACTTTGCTCAAATAGCTACCTTCCCAAGAGCAGTTTGCTTAACTAAGTAAACTGACCCTGGTCCTTTATGAAGAGCCTGATTCCAGGAATAGTTTTCCAGCCACTGAATTATGCATATTTGTATTCAGAAAAGCCTTTCCCAGCCCCTCTCTGTGGTGACTCACTATCTTCTGTTCTCAGTCATCCCCGGCTTGTTAGAGGAGATGGCATTTCTGAATGGTGGAAACGTGGGAGATATAGGGTGGGTGAGTGCCCGGAGGTTGTGGGCTTGTATCTTGAGGACAACTGAGTGGACAGTAGCAGGAATTTTGGACACTTCAGGGAAGTTTTGCAGGAGGTTTTGAGGGCCCTTCAATTGTATTGTATTTTGTTTCATCCATCTCCCAGCTATAGCACCCCACCCACTCTGCATATGACCCAGAGAGTTAATGCATCCTGTGCAGAGGAAGAAACAGTTTTCTGGGTTAGAGTACAGCAAGTAACAGTGAGTAACAGTCAGACCTCTGCAGTGGCCTCTGTAAGTAAAACAAGAGTTGCACAGGGATATCTTGATTCTAAGCTTCTAGATGCTCAAGTTGCATCTAGAAATTAACATTGTTTCCACACCGAAAGTTCCATTCATACCATATACGTACATGGAAATGTTATACCCTGGATAAGGTTACTTCATTAAGTGCTTACATGGGTGGTTTTGATAAGCTCTGTGCATAACATTATGTAGCATGTGCATTAAAAATAAAAATCTTTTGGCCACACCACACCACATGTGGGATCTTAGTTTCCTGACCAGGGATCAAACCTGAGCCCTCTGCAGTGGAAGTGTGGATTATTAACCACTGGACCACCAGGAAGTCCCTGTGGCATGTATTCATACCTGTGTTTTTAAATAAGGTTATGTAGGTCGTACAGGCACATGTATGCTTATATATACAGGGAGTGTCTAGAGGAATATTCAGAAAACTGCTCAGAGTTGATTCTTGGAGGAAAGTATTTGCATTTAGAATAGGAAGAAAACTTATTTTTAATATATACCCTTTTATACTACTTGAATTTCTTTTCTTAAACCATATTTTTTTTTAATTAAGAGGCCCCAAGGTTTTAAGACTTTATTGTAAATGACTTATCAGATCGTTAAGACCCTTTGGGTCTTTCAGCCACTGGATCTTTCACTGCCAGCCTGGAATAGTAATTATTTTGCTTCTACCAATAATTTTTGAAGCACTGAGAATCAGTTGTCAATATGACACAAAATTCCGTTTTTTTAGCATAATAAGAGCCTAAATCTTCCACCATAAAGATGTGATTAAGAGAGAGGCAGTTACATTGACAAATAATATCAGACTCTAAATGAGAAAAGATCTGATATGGTGCATTTTCAGAACAGATTCATTTTTAATATCAACTGTTGAACTGAGTCCTTAATGATTTGGGTTTTTAATAATCTCACTGAGCAATTCATGTTGATTCAGGGTCAGCCATTCCCTCTGATTTATTGAGTCTACGCTCAGGAGAAAACATATCGTACCATCTATTGTGACAAAGAGCCTTTCAACACAATGCTGCCAGAATTGTATGCCAGAAATGTTTACACCTGTTCTCTCCCTGCTAGATTTTACATTTGCAGTAGATAAAAGATGCTGTTTAATTTCCAACATGACTTTAATATATGATTATAGAACCTTTGTGAATTGATGAGCTTCTCATTTTGTTATAATGTGAAATGGTTGATGGATGACCAGGACTGGTGCCTCAGTCTTAGCAGAATTATATTTTCTTGTGACCACATCACTAAACCAAACTGAAGACCTCTGTGTATGTATAGCCTGCTGCTGCTAAGTTGCTTCAGTCGTGTCCAACGTTGTGTGACTCCATAGACGGCAGCCCACCAGGCTCCCCCATCCCTGGGATGCTCCAGGCAAGAACACTGAAGTGGGTTGCCATTTCCTTCTCCAATGCATGCAAGTGAAAAGTCAAACTGAAGTCGCTCAGTCGTGTCTGACTCTTAGCCACCCCATGGACTGCAGCCTACCAGGCTCCTCCGTCGATGGGATTTTCCAGGCAAGAGTACTGGAGTAGGGTGTCATTGCCTTCTCCGATGTATAGCCTAGGAGTGTCCAAACCAAAGGGCTTAGACATCAGGCTAGAACAGGTGTCCTTTGCCATAATGCAAGCAACAGAGCGAGTGGTAGACTGAAATAAAGACCCCTTCTCTATATTCTGGAGATAAATTTAAAAAAAGACTACTGAGGACTGTGATAACCAGGAAGCTTGGCTTTCCCATTGAAAATCTGTGTGGCTGTAACAAATTGTGCTTCTCTGCCAATTATCCTCATGTTCTTCCCTGACACTGTCTGAGGAACATCTTGGCTAGTAAGCCCAGGAACAGCATGTCTCGTCTCAGTTCTTGTGATTTCAAGACTTCTGTGACTTTAAGCATGGGCAAAAATACATTTGATTAATGACCTATATATATTCAGGTGTCCAGTATGTTAAAGTTTCTTGAAAACAGACCATCTGTGCTCCCCAGAAATGGACATGATGAAAACCAGCCGGGACTAAGATGAATGAAATACCATTTCAACCCAGGCTCTGCTGAGAAAGTATTTTCACATTCTAATTCCGTTTTGTAAGGTTAGAAAAATACCACTGTGACATATGTCCTCTTGTTTTCCAGAATAGCCTTCTAGGGGCCATTTGGTTCTTTCCAGGCCTGATGCTCTCCTCGCAGCAGGTGGATGAGTGGCCTGTGGGTCAGCTAATAAAACTTCATTTGGTGTGAATGACTCATTCATAGTGTGAGGGCTTCTGGCCACACACATCTGCTTTCATCCTTAAAAAGGTAATAACTGATTGAAATAAGAATAAGTGCAAACCAGTTGCTAATTACCAACCCCTGTTTAGCTTCTTGAAGATAAATTATGGAACGAAAGATTTTAAGAATTACAAATAAGTCAATAGAATTTGATGCCCTGATGTTACTGTTACAATATTGGCAGTTTTTCCCCCTGCCACGTTTGGGTGGAAAACTTATCCAGAACTTCTTCGTCGCAAGTCAGTGAGATGATGTAGATCCTTCAGGGCCTAGAATTCCTTTAATTTCCGAAACGGTTACAGCTTCAACTTATCCTCAGATGTCTGGGTAATGAGTTATATTCTTTCAGATTGTTTAGAAGACTGTTTATGCTTCTGAGAAAGGAAGCACAGAGTTCCCTTCTCAGCCATTTTATATAAGCCTTTAGAGGAGAGAGATTAACGGCCCCCTCCTTTGACTTCCTGCTTCCTGCTGGTGCTAAGTCACTTCAGTCGTGTCCGACTCTGTGCGACCCCACAGACGGCAGCCCATTGGGCTCCGCCATCCCTGGGATTCTAAGGAACATCTTGGCTAGTAAGCCCAGGAACAGCATGTCTCATCTCAGTTCTTGTGATTTCAAGACTTCTGTGACTTTAAGCATGGGCAAAAATACATTTGATTAATGACCTATATATATTCAGGTGTCCAGTATGTTAAAGTTTCTTGAAAACAGACCATCTGTGCTCCCCAGAAATGGACATGATGAAAACCAGCCGGGACTAAGATGAATGAAATACCATTTCAACCCAGGCTCTGCTGAGAAAGTATTTTCACATTCTAATTCCGTTTTGTAAGGTTAGAAAAATACCACTGTGACATATGTCCTCTTGTTTTCCAGAATAGCCTTCTAGGGGCCATTTGGTTCTTTCCAGGCCTGATGCTCTCCTCGCAGCAGGTGGATGAGTGGCCTGTGGGTCAGCTAATAAAACTTCATTTGGTGTGAATGACTCATTCATAGTGTGAGGGCTTCTGGCCACACACATCTGCTTTCATCCTTAAAAAGGTAATAACTGATTGAAATAAGAATAAGTGCAAACCAGTTGCTAATTACCAACCCCTGTTTAGCTTCTTGAAGATAAATTATGGAACGAAAGATTTTAAGAATTACAAATAAGTCAATAGAATTTGATGCCCTGATGTTACTGTTACAATATTGGCAGTTTTTCCCCCTGCCACGTTTGGGTGGAAAACTTATCCAGAACTTCTTCGTCGCAAGTCAGTGAGATGATGTAGATCCTTCAGGGCCTAGAATTCCTTTAATTTCCGAAACGGTTACAGCTTCAACTTATCCTCAGATGTCTGGGTAATGAGTTATATTCTTTCAGATTGTTTAGAAGACTGTTTATGCTTCTGAGAAAGGAAGCACAGAGTTCCCTTCTCAGCCATTTTATATAAGCCTTTAGAGGAGAGAGATTAACGGCCCCCTCCTTTGACTTCCTGCTTCCTGCTGGTGCTAAGTCACTTCAGTCGTGTCCGACTCTGTGCGACCCCACAGACGGCAGCCCATTGGGCTCCGCCATCCCTGGGATTCTGAACACTGGAGTGGGTTGCCATTTCCTTCTCCAATGCATGAAAGTGAAAAGTGAAAGTGAAGTCGCTCAGTCATGTCTGACTCAGTGACCCCATGGACTGCAGCCCACCAGGCTCCTCTGTCCATGGGATTTTCCAGGCAAGAGTACTGGAGTGGGATGCCATTGCCTTCTCCATCCTGCTTCCTACAACTTGGATTAAACTGAAAAGGAGAAAAATGACCACCCTGTGGGGTGACTGTTTTTTCATAGAGGAAGTTTCCCTGGCAACCAGCTCTCATCGCTCACTCAGTTCTCTTCCCTTTCCCATCCCCTCCCCTTTCAAATGAAGCTTAATCTCTATTAGTTGGTTATATAGGCTCATTAACTAAATAAAGTATACTCTTTAATAGCTTATTTCTTGTCATGGCAGTTTGACAGCTTGCTTCATAAAGAGGTTTCACTTCTCTCTCACCCCTCATCTACAATTTAAAGTATAGTTGAACAGAAAACTCAGGTAAAAGCATTTATGAAGTGGTTTTCTTACAGAAGTGTACATATTAGGAACTGGTTTGAACTGGGCCTACTATTTATAAAATTCATTGTATACAGTTTATCATTAGGTGGAACGCAAAAGGAGGTTTACTTTGTCATTTTTATGGCTCATGCTGATTCAGGGGTTCACAGTTTCATTGAAAGGTTAAAGGTAAATAAGACAGTGCACAGAGAACTCTTCAGTGTGCCAGGACCATGGATGCTGAGAGGTATTATTTTATGAGTTTGGTCTTTTAAAAATAGTTTAATTTATTTATTTGGCTATGATGGGTCTTAGTTGTGGCATGGGGAATCTAGTTCCCTGACCAAGGATCGAACCAGGGACCCCTACATTGGAAGGGTGGAGTCTTAGCCACTGGACCACCAGGGATATTGCTATGAGTTGTCTTGATAGTAACTCTGACCCGTAATCTATGCCCTGAGGACTGGTGGGTTCTCTCTGATGTCCACTGGGACCTGTCAGCTTCATTCAAACGTGCTAGGACCGTGTGTCACACGACTGTAGACTTGATGAGGATCGTGGCGAGCTGGCAAGAGTATTGACGAACTCCCGAGTGTTGAGCACTTGCGGGACCAGCCACTGTTCCACGCGCTGTGTGTGCCCTGACTGACTCCTTTAATATTTCAGTGCCAGCTACTGAAGGCAACTCAAATCATAGCTCCCGCTGACAAGAGCTCGCCACCGTTGTTTCACACACAGATGGTCACGCGTGCATGGCTGAAACACTCGTTTCTGAAACAACAAACAGCACAGAGGGTGTCAGGAAGCTCCCTCTTCCTTCCCCCAGATTCTTGAAAGTTGTCCTCAAAGTGATGCTTGAAACTGACAGAGAGTCATGGTGGGTAGGGCCTTCCAGAAGTTGGGCTGATACGTGACATAGATGTTACACGCAGAGCAGTTGAATGAAGGTGGTCAGGCCGCAGTGTGAGTGTGCATTTGTGGATGGGGATGGAAGGACTCCGGACAGCGAGGTTTGATGCCTGGCATAGGCTCAGTTTCTCTGTATTTTAATCTGCAAGATTAAATTCTGTGAATAAAATGAAGAGGAGGAGAGGGAAGCCTTCCATAACCAAACCAACATTTACATCCTATAGGTGTCCATTTTGAGATGGTCAGAAATGATGAAGAAAAGTGACCCTGATCTCCCTGTAGCTGTGGGGACCCATGCCCTGGCCCTCTGGTGTAGCTCACTTTGGCCCCGAGGCTGACATAGGTTGGTAGAATCACCTTTGGCTCCAAAGAGAGATGAGACAGATGTGGCAGTTCCTTTTGCCTTTTTTTTTTTTAAGGTCAAGTGATTAAAACCAAATGATTAAACTCTTTTGCTCTATCACAACGGCTATATTAACAGAGTATCTGTTTGATTTCATGCGATGGGGGGGTGGTTATATCCAAGAATACTTTGGTGTTGTTATTTCCCCTTCACAAGTATTTCTGTGTTTTGATACAGCTGTTCATGTCAACTGCAAAACTGGCCCCTTTAATGATTTGATAATAGAGTGTGGCCTGCCTCTTGTTGGTTAGAATAGAGGCTGTTAGTTCATAGTGATTTAGGTAATATGTGATATTGATATAAGACTAGTCAGGGGTCATAGAGAGTTCAGAAAAAAATATGCCCTTCCCAATTTATATCCACATGCAATGCAGGAGACCCCGGTTCGATTCCTGGGTCAGGAAGATCTGCTGGAGAAGGGATAGGCTACCCACTCCAGTATTCTTGGATTTCCCTTGTGGCTCAGCTGGTGAAGAATCTGCCTGGAATGTGGGAGACCTGGGTTTATAAACATGTGTGTGTGTAGAAATATAAACTTACATATGCACACATACATACACAATTTGGTATATGTTAAAGAACATATTTTATACCAGTGGAGAATGTAGATTCTTGGATAAATAGTGCTAGTAATTATCTCCACCTTATTTCTCCAACCAAAATCATTTCTATTTGTCCCAAATGTTAATTATAATGAAACCCTAAAATATCATGCTATTTTATATCATATTGAGCTGCAGAAACTTGACCTAAAACTCAGAAGCCATAAAGAATAATATTGATAACTTTGAGACTACATGAAAATAAAAATTAAAACTTCCTTATGGCTGCTGCTGCTGCTGCTGAGTCGCTTCAGTCGTGTCCGACTCTGTGCGACCCCATAGACGGCAGCCCACCAGGCTCCCCCGTCCCTGGGATTCTCCAGGCAAGGACACTGGAGTGGGTTGCCATTTCCTTCTCCATCTTTACGGCTAAGACCATCTTAAAAAATAAAGAGAAACTGGAAAAAATATTTGCAAAACATATCGCTGACCAAGCTTTAATTTTTGTATTCATGAAAGTGCAAAGCAATAAGAAAAGTACAAGACATTGTTAAATAGGAAAATGGGCAAGGGACAGCAATAGCAGTTCCAGGAAGAGAAATCATTCATTCTTTCAATACACATGAGTCAAGCATCATCTAGGGTTGTAGGTGCTGGGAATTAGCAGTGAATGTGGCAGATAATTATCCTGCCTTAAGGAGCTTACATTCCAGTGTGGCTAATAGAAAATAAACAGAACATAAGTACATTAACAAGAAAATAGCACATGGGTAAAGTGTTATGGGATGATATAAGTGTATTAACCATGTGTTTCTGAAGTTTTGACATCTTGGGGCCTTGTTAATACTGGAAGGATTGCCCTGCCCAGCATCAGCCAGTTCCTAGAGACAGTCCATGACTCACCTGTGATCATGCCTTCTGTATGACCAGCTGACCCAGAGCCCACACCCTAACCTCCTCCTCTGTGGGGCTCTTACTTTCAGGAACAACACTCCTCTAATCCTCCAGGGCCAGGCAATTTAAGACAACCCCTATGCTATGCTATGCTAAATCACTTCAGTCGTGTCCGACTCTGTGTGACCCCATAGACGGCAGCCCACCAGGCTCCCCCATCCCTGGGATTCTCCAGGCAAGAACACTGGAGTGGGTTGCCATTTCCTTCTACACCCTAGCTATTGTTCAAACTAAATCATTCATCATGGAAACTCTTCAAACTAGCCAATGCTAAACCTGCTTATTGTGCCTCATCCATTCTCTCCTGGAACTACTATAATAACAGGTTACTTGTTTTATTATATATATATGTCTATAGTTATACAGTTCCTATGTGTTAATTTTTTAAGTATTTAAAAGAGTTGTTAAAGTATTGGGCTGGCTAAACAGAAGACGTGACTCATGCATTCCAGCCTTTATTCTCCTCTCCATCTGCCTCCCCGCAAATTTATTTGCCCTCATTAAAATGGGCTTCCCTGCTGACTCAGTGGTAAAGAACCTACCTGCCAAGGCAGGAGATGTGGATTTGAATCCCTGGGTCAGGAAGACCCCTTGGAGAAGGAAATGGCAACCCATTCCAGTATTTTCATCTGGCAGGAGCCTGGCAGGCTTTAGTCCATGGGGTTGCAAAGAAGTCAGACACGACTTAGCGACTAAACAAGCAAAATGCCAGAGAGCTAATGTTTTCTATGTGAAAAGAGAGAATTTTCTTAATGACTGTGTGTTATTCAGGACTCATTCACTTAGCAACCCTGTTCACACTGGATTAAGCACAAAGTATTGCTTCAAAACTAAAAGTCATCAGGGGTCAAACTTGCTTCTTGACGCAATTGGATTTCTGTCCGAATCTGTTTTCATCATCTAGTTGTGTCCTCTTGGACTCTTTATTTTTTAGGCAATTTTTCCAGCTGACAGCCCTAGACTCATGTTTTCAGCTTGTGGAAGGAACCCTCCTCTTTCCCCGGAAGTTCCAGCAGAAGGCAGGGCAGGAACTCACTGCCTGCTTGTCCTCTCCCTGCTCTCTGGGCACTGAGGCAGAGCAGCTATTGTGGTTTCCATGTATATGGTGGGGTCCCTGTTGGGACTAGGGTCCTGGCCCAAACTTACCTAGCCTTTGCCAAACCTCACTTCCTAGAGACTCAGCCAAGACCCTGCCCCAATCACTGTGATTCTATTTCCAACGACTGAAGTCCCTGACTTACCCTGAAGTACCGATGACCACCTGGATCCGGCCCCATCTCACTGTCTCATTCTCTTCTTACATGCCGACAGTTATATGTTGGCTTCTGTATTAGTTTCTTGTTGCTGCTGTAACAAATTACCATAAAACCAGCGGCTTAAAACAATGCAGATGTAGTCTTCTGGAGGTGACAAGTGCAAAGTGGGGATCACTAGGCTACATAATCAAGGCATACTCTAAGCCTCCATCCTGGAGGCTTCAGGGGAGAATGTTTCCCTGCCTTTTCCAGTTCCTTGAGGCCACCTGCCCTCCTTGGTTCCCAGCCTCTTCCTCTACCTTCAGAGCTATCAGTATACCATCTTTCTCTCTTCCATGAGAGCTCCTTCTCTGGCTTTTTTTTTTAATCAAGAGAAACTTTATTATTTTTTTTTTAATAGGTTTTTTTTTTTTTTCTTCCAAGGGAACCAGAGAGTCATATGTTTTAATGAAGGCAGGTTTAATCACCTGGTCAAATTAAAGATAATGCATCACCTGTCGAGAGCTACAGAGCGTTTACTAAATTTGTATTTACCCACCATGCAGGCAGGTAACTCAGGTGGCAAAGAATCTGCCTGTAATGCAAGAGCCTCAGTTTGATCCTGGGTTGGAAAGATGCCCTGCAAAAAGGATTGGCAACCCACTCCAGTATTCTTGAGTTCCGTGGACAGAGGAGCCTGGCAGGGTACAGTGCATGGGGTTGCAAAGAGTTGGACACGACAGAGCAGGTAGCACACCATGCAGGCAAAGATTGAGTTGCCAGGCCCAGCAGTGATCCACCCCAAATCACTGCTCTTCCACAAGCAGTATCTTTACTGAATAGTTTTAATATGTGTTCTTTTCTTTTTGTTGCTGCATTGAGTGGCTTTTAGGATCTTAGTTCCTTGACCAGGGATTGAATCCAGGCTCTCAGCAGTGAAAGCGCTGAGTCCTAACCACTGAACCACCAAGTAATCCCCCCCTGGCTCTTTTAAGGAGCCTTGTGATTACACTGCACATTCCAGGCTCACCTTCCCATCTCCAGATCCTTTATTTCTCCACATCTGCCAAGTCTCTTTTGCCAATAACCTGTCAGGGTCATGGGTTGTGGACAAGGACAACTTTTGGGAGCCACTGTTCTGACTACCCCATCCTTGGGACCTGCCTTTAGCTTCATCCCTGCCCGTTCCCAGCTCTCTCCTCTCTCCTCCATGGTCCTGAGGCCAGGGCATTATGACAATGGCATTGGTAATTACTGTAAGTAAAAGGTGATATTTTATGCCACATAGTAGGGTCCATGCTTTAGTTACCATGAAGTGCCCTGTAGTTGTCTGGACGTAGCAAAGGGCTTACAGACCCCTTGATAGATGCCCTTCTTGTTAGTTACAGCCACATTTTGATAACCCCCAATTGAAGCACTGTAGTCCCACCCGGCTCTGAAATTTAACAGTTCTGTGATATAATACATGTAATAATGCAGTCAGTTAAAAAATAAAGGAATATTTCATCTCTTTGGAAATCCTGCCAATTTCTAACTTACAAAAGAGACATGGAGTTTGAATATTTCCCAGATTTTTTCAGTAATTTGTCCTGAGGTTGAAAAAGCTTGAAAAGTGCTGCTTTAAAATTATCTCAGGAGTCTGAATGCCTGAAGAAATATCCATCTACTTAAGTTACATATTCATCTTCACATTCATCAGTAGTTGTCTTAATAGATGAAAAAGTCGTTCTCTACAAGCTGTCATTTACTGACTCAATTCTACTTGTAATTCTTGATGTTCTTCATTATATTTGGAAACAGAAGAATTTTCTACCCAGTGGAACAAGTAGTTCTAGTAATAAACTTTGAATTCTTGCTTTTATGGGAAAATGGGACTTTCGAAGAAAATAGCTCATGAAGCTCTGACAGTTTTGTATAAATACACACAGTTCGGGATGAGCCGTAGCTCCATCTTGGCAGTGTCAGTTAATATTCTAGGACACTTATCTGCCTGGATTTTTTTCAGAATGGATTCGAGTTCTCAGCTAAGCAGCTTGTTTGTGATTGTACCAATGTTGCTTTTCACTGAATTTAGAAGGAAAAGAAAAAAAGGATGCTGAATTCAACATAACTTACAGTAAAAACAGGCTACTTTAGGGTGAGGATAAAGTATAGCCTAAAGCAGGAGGTAGAAATAATACACCAATGCCCACAGAATTTGGAGGAAATGATGGAATCAGGTTTGGGTTAAATAGTCCTAAAATCTCTTGAAATGTTTTTACCTTTTCATATATCCTAGAGCTGGAACTGAAATTGGGGATTCTCTGGGGACCAGGAAATGATTCTCTACTTTTAACCTCCTGGCTTGCTAGTTTATTGCTGTAGAAAAACCAGCAAAGATTAATAATAGGAATCTGGGCTAAGTTTCAGCAGTGTTGCTTAATTTTTTGAGAAGGCAATAACACTTTTAAAAATCAAAGACAAGGGAAAGACCCCTCCACCCAGGCACACTTTCTGCATTTCCAGTGATGTTACTAAGCTTCTGGCTGTGGTCTGGGTTTTGGCTGGTATCACTCAGGGTTTGGGATGCAGGCAGCCACGTGGTTTAGAAGGTCAGCAGCTTTGCAGATGATCTTTGGGGAATGGCTCTGGTCGTTTCCGAAACCACTAAGTCTCACAAAGGCCGTTCAGTGTATTTGCCGAGTTGCTGGTTTGATAGGAAAGCTTGGATGGCCTTGGAATGGCTGCTCTTTACTGAAAGTTTTCTCATGGTGGTAACTTTGTAAGTAGGGCTCTACTGTCAGATCTGATCCAGTTTCTAGTGTGCCTCAACTGCTGAAACAATAGATGCTCCTGAAAGCTATATTCACTGGCACTTTTAGACGCATGAAGTCACCACGAACACTTGATTAGCGAATCCTGAGCTCTTGTTCTTAAGGGAAAAGAGGCTTAGGTGCCTGTGATTCTCTGGTCACGTTTTCATCCACCTGTCAATACATAACCTTGGTTTCTGTGTGTTTCTGTTTAAAGAGACCTCATTTAATAAGTTAGTGTCGATTCATTAACATTGAGCTCACAGCCAACAGCCCTATGGCTCATACTTGTTCAAAAGCTATCTAACACATATATTCTCTTTATAAGGCACATCCCAGCCTTCTTGAGCTCAGAAACACTAGACAGCATTTTGGCACTGTGTTTGGGGCCATTTTCAACAGCAAAATCAGCAACGAAAATGCAAAAACCATGGCAATAAATCGACTGCAAGAGGATACTGGTTTATAGAGTGAGAACACCGCTCTGTTCCACCTCAGCTGGAAGGATGCACGTTGGGACTTAAAATATTCTATCTCCCTTTTACTCATGTCCTCAAATGGCCACAGAATGCCGCCAGTATTGATTTTGGGGTCCCAAAGCCATTTTAGCAAGTAGGTGAATTCGCAAACAGGAAATCCACGGCTGATGAGGTCCGACTGGATTTGTATTTTAATTTTCTTTACCTTTCTCTACAAACGGGTGAAACACAAATCAGGTGTTTTCCCCCAAATAGTGGCCAAAATCCCAACCAAAGCCAGAAGGCTGGTAAGGTCAGTAATGTCAGTGGAGATGCAGGAAGTACCCCTGTGTCAAGGGTGTTTCATTTGTCCTTGATTTTAAGAAACGTCATTGTATTCTCAAAACATTTAGCAACACTGCTGAACTTGAACCCACATTCCTATTCTTAATCTCTGTTGCTTCACATTTGGTAACAAAAGAGTGAGCCTTTGTTAAAAGAGGATCACTTTCTTGTCCCCGGAAAATTCTACATTCTCACTCCGCTTCTGGTTCTTGGAAGTATAACAGGTAGAAGCTTTTGGGAGATTTCAGGATGTTTAAGCCAAATCTGATTCCATTGTTGCCTCTAAATTCTGAGCAAATCCTTGTATTATTCCAGAACCTTGTTTGGGCTATATTTTGCATACCCCTAAGGTAACTCATGACTGAAGCGACTTAGCAGCAGCAGCAGCAGCAGCAAGGAAACTCAGAAGGTAAAGAATCTGCCTCCAATGCAGGAGACCCAGGTTCAATCCCTGGGTGGGGAAGATCCTCTGCAGAAGGGAATGGCAAACCCTCTCCAGTATTCTTGCCTGGAGAATTCCATGAACAGAGGAGCTTGATGGACTACAGTCCATGGGATCTTAAAGAGTCAGACACAATTGATCGGCTTTCACTTTTCAAAGTAGCTGGTTTTTGTTTTTTACTGTAAATCATATTGAATTCAATTGGAGAAGGAAATGGCAACCCACTCCAGTATTCTCGCCTGGAGAATCTCAGGGACAGAGGAGCCTGTTGGGCTGCCATCTATGGGGTCGCACGGAATCAGACATGACTGATGTGACTTAGCAGCAGCAGCAGCATATTGAATTCAGTATCCCTCCTTGGGTATGCTTGAAAACTTGTCACCATGTTTAAATGGTGACATTTTCATCTTTGTATTTCCTACAGCTTATTCTTTAGTGTCTAAGGAACAACCTTCTCTTCCAGTGGCTTATTCCCTGGAATTATAATCTAAAGTGATTTGTAAAGACAAAACGGAACAATACGAACACCTGCAAAGATTACAAAGACTTTAATTCTTCAATGAATTGCAGTTAATCGTCATCATTTCCATGGTTTTAAGTCCACACCTAAACAGACTTCAGACTCCTCCAATAAATCTGGTCCAGAGCTAGATTGCCTCTTCCGGGTCAGGTCAGTGTGTTTAAGGTAGCGTGGTTTCTTAAAGTGACACCCCTGTGATAAACATCTGGAAGTGTTTCTTAAATATCCATCTTCCCACAAACTCCAGGTAATTTGCTAGTATTCTCTGGAGGAGCCTGGTATAAATTCAGGCTCTTTTCTTTTTCTCCAGACACAAGTTTTAATAGTCACCTACTCCTGGAAAAGAAATCTGGAGTTCTTTCCTGATGGAGCAGATTAGTCCCAGATCTTAAAGGCTTATGATAGAAGCTTCTTTCTCGTGTGTATGATATCCAGTTGGGAACCTGGCTGGAGCCCTGCAGTTCCCCTTCAGCTGTAGGCAAAGATTCTCATTGCTGGAGTTACTGTTTCATGTGCATAATGGCAGAAGGCTCCAAGGGTCCCGCTGGCAGGGCTCAGGACAGCCTGTGTGGAAGCTGCCAGGCCCATGGGTTGTGGGAGTCAGTCTTGCAGTGGTCTTGTCTCCTAGTGACTCAAGACCCCGTAAGGAAAGGTGCCTTCGTAGCACCCACCTATAAATAGCACTTAACTGCCTTATCAAACAGCAGTCTTTCATCCATCACCCAGATATTTTTTTTAAGATGACTAAGTTTAGTAAAACAAGTGAAATGCTGTCAAAAAGTAAAGTCTCATATTTATTCAAAAGTATAGATTACATGTATTTCAAACCAGTCAATACTAAGGGAAATCAACCCTGAGTATTCATTGGAAGGACCAATGCTGAAGCTGAAGCTCTAGTACTTTGGACTCCTGATGCAATTCATTGGAAAAGACCCTAATGCTAGGAAAGACTGAGGGCAGCAGAAAATGAGATGGTTAGAGAGCAGCACTGACTGAATGGACATGAGTTTGAGCCAACTCCAGGAGATGGTGAAGGACAGGGAAGCCTGCTGTGCTACAGTCCAGTCTGGGGTCGCGAAGAGCCAAACACGACTGAGCGACTGAACAGCAGCAGCAGCGGATGCCACAGACGAATCATCCAAGGTTTGCCACTCAGTTCACTCTTCCTGGGGAGCCAAAAACAGACCAGCGTTGTCTCCTGAGCTGTTCATCTGCCGACTGTCTTGAAGTGTGTGTGCGTGTGTGTGTGGGCGGAAGGGTCAGCGCCCCCTCCCGAGTTAGTGATGGGAGCGAGCTCACTGCCTGGGCTGAAGGGTCAGCGGCCCCCTCAGTTAGTGATGGGAGTGAGCTCACTGCCTGGACAGAAGGGTCAGCGGCCCCCCCAGTTAGTGATGGGAGTGAGCTCACTGCATGGGCTGAAGGGGTCAGCGGCCCCTCCAGTTAGTGATGGGAGTGAGCTCACTTCATGGGTGGAAGGGTCAGCGGCCCCTCCAGTTAGTGATGGGAGTGAGCTCACTTCATGGGTGGAAGGGTCAGCGGCCCCCCAGTTAGTGATGGTAGTGAGCTCACTGCCTGGGCGGAAGGGTCAGCGGCCCCCCCCAGTTAGTGATGGTAGTGAGCTCACTGCATGGGCTGAAGGGGTCAGTGGCCCCCCCAGTTAGTGATGGGAGTGAGCTCACTGCGTGGGCTGAAGGGGTCAGCGGCCCCTCCAGTTAGTGATGGGAGTGAGCTCACTTCCTGGGCGGAAGGGTCAGCGGCCCCTCCAGTTAGTGATGGGAGTGAGCTCACTGCGTGGGCTGAAGGGTCAGCGGCCCTCCCAGTTAGTGATGGGAGCGAGCTCACTCCGTGGGCTGAAGGGTCAGCGGCCCCC
>SJYX01010783.1:107112-180032 GCA_006410675.1 Oreotragus oreotragus
CCTCCAGTTAGTGATGGGAGTCAGCGGCCCCCCAGTTAGTGAGGGGAGTCAGTGGCCCCTCCAGTTAGTGATGGGAGTGAGCTCACTGCCTGGGCTGAAGGGTCAGCGGCCCCCCCAGTTAGTGATGGGAGTCAGCGGCCCCTCCAGTTAGTGATGGGAGTCCGCGGCCCCTCCAGTTAGTGATGGGAGTGAGCTCACTGCTTGGGCTGAAGGGTCAGCGGCCCCCCCAGCTAGTGATGGGAGCAAGCTCACTCTGTGGGCTGAAAGGTCAGCGGCCCCCCCAGGTAGTGATGGGAGTCAGCGGCCCCCCCAGTTAGTGATGGGAGTGAGCTTACTGTGTGGGCTCAAGGGTCAGTGGCCCCTCCAGTTAGTGATGGGAGTGAGCTCACTGCGTGGGCTGAAGGGGTCAGCGGCCCCCCCAGTTAGTAATGGGAGTCAGCGGCCCCTCCAGTTAGTGATGGGAGTGAGCTCACTGCCTGGGCTGAAGGGGTCAATGGCCCCTCCAGTTAGTGATGGGAGTGAGCTCACTGCGTGGGCTGAAGGGTCAGCGGCCCCTCCAGTTAGTGATGGAGTGAGCTCACTGCCTGGGCTGAAGGGGTCAGCGGCCCCTCCAGTTAGTGATGGGAGTGAGCTCACTGCGTGGGCTGAAGGGTCAGCGGCCCCTCCAGTTAGTGATGGGGAGAGCTCACTGCCTGGGCTGAAGGGGTCAGCGGCCCCTCCAGTTAGTGATGGGAGTGAGCTCACTGCGTGGGCTGAAGGGTCAGCGGCCCCTCCAGTTAGTGATGGGAGTGAGCTCACTGCGTGGGCTGAAGGGGTCATTGGCCCCTCCAGTTAGTGATGGGATCGAGCTCTCACTGCAGATAAGCCCACAGCTGTGCTATTCATCTTCCTTTTAAACCTTTTTAAAAGGTGATTTTAAGAGGCAGCCTTGTTATATCAAGGTTTGAAAACCAGAACATTGTGTATGTAATGTCCCTTGCTGTTATCGGTAAATCCTGTTGACATAGCTAATCATAGTTACCAGTACCCTCCCACTGTTGGAATAGAAACATGAGTTCGTTTTACCAGCTATAGTTTTATCTCAGTTTTGTATGGAACACTGAGTTAAAATGGCTGGGGATAAATGAAAGATGTGGGTCCTCAGGCCCTGTCACCTGCTCTTGCAATTTTGATTTGAGACCCTTGTCTGTATAGCCAGACTTCCCATCATTTGTGAACAATAGGGATCAGGGGTAGCTTAGGAAGCTGACTTGTATGCTGTTTAATCAATGGTTTTTTGACTACAGGGTCGATTTCTTCATACTTAGCTCCTGACCCACCATCTGCTCTTGAATTCAGTTTATTGGATTATAACTGGCTTTATACAACATGCTACATTTTTCAAATATCTTATTTTCCCTACCTAAGATGATAACTCAAGAAGAAGAGATGTTTTCCCAAGAATGAGTCATCAGGAGTAGAAACTCAAGTGAAGTACTTTTTCTGGATGATTGACAATAAAATGACAACTGAGATTACAATGGGTTTTGTAAAACTTTGTGAGCAGGGGGTGGAGTGGGACATGAAGATTGTCAGATGGTGAGCATTGCGTGTATGTATAATGCCTTTAAATGTTTGGTGGCATTCATTTTATACATCTCCCATGGAAGGTCTACTTTTAGTGTATATTTATGAGTTACACATCACTTAGTTTTCTTCTTGTTCTAATTATTCCCTTGCAGTGGTGGCGTTGGTAGTAGTACTGGTTCTAGAAGTGCGAAATAAGACTTGGTAAAAAAAAATTTTTTAGAGGGACTGGTATGCTGTCTCTATACCATCATTTGTGATCAGTAGGGATCAGGGATAACTCAGGGAGCTGACTTGTGTGCTACTTAATTGGTTGTTTCTTGACTACAGGGTAGATTTCTTCATACTGAGGTCTTGACCCACCATCTGATCTTGAATTCAGTTCATTGGATTATAACTGGCTTTACAAAAAGAAAAAAGAATAGAAAATGTTAGTTACCATATGTAGGTAAGGGGCTTTTCCAGTGGTTCAGAGGTAAAGAATCCACCTGCAATGTAGGAGACGCAGGTTTGATCCCTGGGTTGGGAAGATCTCCTGGAGGAGGGCATGGCAACCCACTCCAGTATTCTTGCCTGGAGAATCCCGTGGACAGAGGAGCCTGGTGGACTACAGTCCATAGGGTCACAAAGAATTGAACACAAGTGAAGCAACTGAGCACACACACACACACACGTTTGTAGGTAAGAATAAGAAAATATTGTTTTATTTAGCTTGTGTTTCACTTACATGAACATGAGTGTGTTTATAACACAGGCTGTTTTAGGAAAATCAGTCTGGTCTTTGGTTGTGACTGTGGCTGACTATTTCTGTTTGATAACTACCTCTGTTCATGGTAAATGAAAGCAGGAATGAAGGTCATTGATTGTAACAAGGACTTAGGCCAGAATTCAGTTGTGCATTTCTCTTGTCAAGAGTTGAGACATACTTTCTTTTCTTCTCATCCAAACAGGATGTATGCTCTGTGCTGCCTTAAGAATAGCAATTTCTCTTTAGCTGGAGTGCCTCCAGGATACGAATCCATTTATTAATTGAACAGTCCGACTAGCTAGAATTAGTGAGGCGCTAGTGGTAAAGAACCCGTCCGCCAGTGCAGGAGACATAAGAGACATGGGTTCGATCCCTGGGTTGGAAGATCCCTGGAGGAGGGCATGGAAACCCACTCCAGTATTCTTGCCTGGAGGATCCCCATGGACAGAGGAGCCTGGCAGGCTACAGTCCCTGGAGTTGCAGAGCTGGACATGATTGAAGCCACTGAGCACGCATGCACAGTGTTAACTAGAAACTCCCGATTTCATGATTTTGTCACTGTTCGAACATCTTTATGAGATGCCTTGTCGTACTTCAGCATGCGTATTTAGCGCTTAGTTATGCTAAAGGCCTTGAATCTTTATCAGTTTAGGAAATTACATCATCATCATTCTGAAACAAAGAACCACAGTGCAGCAATGCGGATATGGATATTTACTGTTCAGTCGCTAAGTCGTGTCTGACTCTTCGTGACCCCATGGACTGCAGCACACCAGGCTCCTCTGTCTTCCACTATCTCCTGGAGTTTGCTCAGATTCATGTCCATTGAGTCAGTGGTGATGCTATCCAACCATCTCATTCTCTGCTGCCCTCTTCCCCTTTTGTCTTCAATCTTTCCCAGTGTCAGGGTCTTTTCCATCTCTATGGATGTGGAGACAGAAGATGAGAAAGAGCTGTTTTCTCATGCATTTCCTTATTTATTTTTAATTGTGATTTTTAATTATGATTGCCTTACAATGTTGTGTTAGTTTCTGTTGTACAACATGAGTCAGTGTAAGTGTACATAAATCCCCTTCCTTTTGAGTCTCCCGCCCCCCCAACCCTCATCCCACCCCTCTAGGCCATCACAGAGCACAGAGCAAGCTGAGCTCCTTGTGCTCTATAGCAGCTTCTCCTTATTTATTCTCGAATGCAAGCTTTTATTTTTGAGCACCTACTATGCACTGTGCTGTGGGAACCCTAAGATAATGGCCTTGTCCCTTGGTCCAGAGACAGAAACAGATTTGTAGATATACAACAGTCATTCAGGATGACAAGTGATAGAATAGAGAGACGTGTGTGTAAAGTTATCTGGGATGTTAAAGAAAGGACTGAATGCATGGTTTGGGAAGATGATACCCACCACAAAATTTTGGAATTAAAATTTAACAGGCAGAGAAAACTCCTCCAGCTGCAGAAAGATAGGAGTTTTTAGAGAGGTGGGTGGGGGGGACACTCTGACTCCAGAATGCAGTGTATGTTTCTGTAATCAGCGCTTGATATGCTTTGAGTATCCATTGCTTCTTTCTCTTAAAGATTGAATTCAGAACAAAAATTCTAGTTATTCAGAGTGCCAGTTAGGGGAGGTCTGGTTAATTAAGATTTCACTGTGTTTAAGTGTATAAGAAAGCAGGATTATAATAATGTGTTTTATTATATTAGGAGAGATTTTGGGTAATTTTTTGTTGGTTTAGTTGTTCTGGCTAGGATAGAATGGGATTTGTGTAATACTGATGATGAGTTTTTTTCCTTACAAATCCAATCTGGCATCTTTTTTTAAAAATTGGAATCTAACTGATACACAATTTGTGTTAGTTTCAGGTGTACATCAAGTTGATTCAGTTATCTGTATGTATATATATCTTTTCAGATTACTTGATATTATAGATTATTACAAGGTACTGAATATAGTTCCCTGTGCTATAGAGTAAGTCCTCATTACTTATATATTTTATGTATAGTAGTTTGGATCTGTTCATTGCATCCTCCTGACTTATCCCTTCTCTTCCCTCTTTGGTAACCATAAATTTGTTTGCTATGTCTGTTTCTGTTTTGTATATAGAGTCATTTGTATTATTTTTTAGATTCCACATATAAGTGGTGTTATATAATATTTGTCTTTTTCTGCCTGACTTGGCAATATTTCACTCCTTTTTGTGGCTGAGTAATACTATGCTGTGTATATATGTATATACACACACGTGATTGTTTTAAGAAGATACAGTATATATATTTCATATTACATGGTTACTTCAAGAGACAGTGAAGGACAGGGAAGCCTGGCATGCTGTGTTCATGGGGTCACGAAGAGTCAGACAGGACTTGGCAGCTGAACATCAGAAAACGACACGGTGATTGCGGTGGCTGGGCACGCATTGCAGCTAGCTGGGCTTGTACCCTCTCACATTCAAAGCAGGTTTGTACAACAGAAGGATTTCAGTGCAGCGCAAATCAAGTCCTTTTACCTGCGGTCTTAATAACCACCCCCTGCCCCGAGAGTTACGTGTGTGTGCAGTCTGAATGCTGCCACCTGTGATGCAGGCTGGCATTGCTCCCCCTCTGTGAGCTGGGAGGTTCTTCCCAAGTCCCAGGGGTGTGTGTTTATGTGCTCTGTTACTGTTGTTAATATGGACTTTGGGAGGTGGTGGTGGTAGGAAGGTGAGGTACAGAACAAAGCAACTTAACTCAATCTGCACATCAGAAAAGCATAGGAAGGATGACCGAGATACTGTGTATATTTGCTTCTCTTCTGCCTGGTTCTTGAACCCAGTTAGATGTCAACTTAGAAAAATAAAGCATGGCGAACGTAGCATAAATACAGTTGGTTTTGTGGGAAAGTCTGTAATACAGCGGTTTCCAATCTTTCTGGCACCAGAGACCAGTTTCATAGAAGATGATTTTCCACAGACTTGAGGGGGAAGGATGGTTTCTGGATGATTCAAGCTCGTTACACTTATTGTGCACTTTATTTCTATGATTACATAGAAATAACATCAAGTCCACCTCAGATCATCAAGCATTAGATCCCCAAAGTTGGGGACCCCTGCTGTAATACACTTTTGTTCCGTGTTTCTCTGAAGTCCTCAGATGGCCTCAGCAAGAGAGTTGGGGATCTTTTCCTTTTCCTGTCATTTCAAAGAATTTGTGCATCTCTCTGTTCTTCAGTGGAACCGATTTCGTCCCTCATTTTACAGATATTAACTCCCAAGACACCGTAATCAGAATAGCCTTACAGGTGGAGGGACAGTTCACTGCCTCTTATTTTTGTCATATTGTAGGTATACTTCTGATTTGACTAATCTGGGATTTTATTGGGTATTGAACATGGATGTCTTGTTTGATGTACTGGAGTTTATTTTAAATGATCATGCCTATATGTTGGGGTCTTGAAATCCTCAGGTCACCTGGTAAGAAGCTGAGCTGGCATCAACATTCCACAAAGTTCAAAGTCAATTTCCCCCATCTCTTTCCATTCCTGAGAGTTTCTCATGCAGTATTAAACCGCCTAGGCACAAATATTTGATTTTTGGAAATAATGTGAAACAGATAGCTACATTCTACACACAGATGCACATTTCTTCAAAACCCAGTGTTGTAAAATTAAAGTGAGTTGGATCTTGACGTCCAGCTGAGACGCTGATTGTGGGGAAGGTTGTTGAACTCCCTGGGGAGAAGTCATTGGGTCAAGGCTCCTAGATCCTATGAAATTCTTAGACCGAATTCCTCTCTGCCCCCACTCCTTTTAAGTCATCAAGGAAATTAAACACCCACAGGCCGATGGTGACAACTTGTGTTCTGAAATCAGTTCAAAATATTACACTCAAAAAAATCTTCAAAGACCAGAACTGCTCAGGCCTGTCCAGAGCTTCACCCTGACCAGCCGGTGTCTCCCAAACTGAAGCCTGTGGGCGGCTTCCCTGGCTGCTCTGTGACTGTACCTTTCTTGCCACTTATGAGCATGATTAGAAAGCCTGGGGGTAATTAATTTTGAAACTTATTTGCAAATCTGAAGTGATCATCAGAAACAGTAGATAGTATGACAATAATATGGAACTTTAGGACTTAAAAAAAATAAAAAGATCTGTACTTTTTACTAGCTCAGGCCCCTTGAGCAAGTTACAGGACTTTGGGGTGGAGCTTGTCACTCTGTAGAGTGCGTGAGCGGGTGCCTGGCCCTGCTCAAGTGTTGTGAGGATGAAATAAATAACAGAAGTACATGGAGCTCTCGGGTAGAACTGAACCCCTGGGCCCTCAAGCGAGCAAATGCTGATGGTCTCCAGTGTATGAGGCAGAATAAGAAAACAGGTAAGGCCAGGCAGACATGGAGACAGCAGAGTCTGGGGGCGCTCTGGGGACCCAGGTGAAATTCACTGATTGCGGGCATGATCGTATAAGGTGGATTCTTTATTCTCCTGCATCGCAGGTGGATTCTTTACCATCTGGGCCACCAGGAAAGTCCAAGAATACTGGAGTGAGTGGCCCAACCCTTCTCCAGGGGAGCTTCCCAACCCAGGACTCGAATTGGGGTCTCCTGCATTGCAGGCGGATTCTTTACTAGCTGAGCTGTCAGGGAAGCCTGAAATTTACTTGATGGAGGCGTTTAACTAGAGGGTCCTGTGGGTGATGCTTAACTCATGGGTACTCCACAGATTTGAACTGAAGTGAAAGTGAAAGTCACTCAGTCATGTCTGACTCTTTGTGACCCTACGGACTATACAGTCCATGGAATTCTCTAGGCCAGAATACTGAAGTGGGTAGCCTTTCTCTTCTCCGGGGGATCTTCCCATCCCAGGGATCGAACCTAGCTCTCCTGCATTGCAGGCAGATTCTTTCCCAGCTGAGCCACAAGGATTTGAACTGAACTGGGATCCAAATCCAGGTCTGCTTGTCCTTAAGAGATCTGAAAGCCAGAACTGAGAGGCCTGAGGCCCAGAGGGTTCTTGAGACCTGCTGGGGTGGCTTCTGGAAGCATGGCTGACCTTAGGAGTGAAGCTGGGCTAGGGGAACTGGGGAGGAGCTAGTGCTTCTCTGCAGCATCCCAGCTGGCAGAAAGGCCAAGAGAGGGGCCCTGACTCTCCAGGGATTCAGCTGTGCTAGGGGGTGGCGGGTGGCTGTCTTGGATGAGGTTGCTGCCCAACCCAGCCTCCCACATCAGACTTTGCTCCTGGATGAGTCACTGTCTAGGGGAGGGTAAGAACCTGATCGTGGAGACCGAGGGAAAGCCTCCACAGTGATATAAATGGAAAGTGTTTTCTCAAAAAAAGACATGGAGGGTTTGTAAAGCTGGAATACATTGTGGCTAAAAAAGTTCTTGGCTGAGAAAATGTGAGGAGAGTGCTAAGGCCATTGTTGGAGGGTTTTTGTTTTTTGTTTTTTTCTTCTTTTTTTGGTTTGTTTTTTCTTAGTAAAGGGAGATGCGGACTCAGGTCTCCCCACCCGTGGGCACAGAGACAAACTGAAAAGAGGACTTTGCAATGCAATTAAGAGTCAGTGGAAGGAGAGTGAAAATATGCGCCTATAAAGAACTGACTGTTCTTAAATCATGGGGATAAAAGTATCTAGAATGGAGGCTTGGAGCCCAAAGTTGAGAGTCTGCTAACTCAGAAATGGCAAGCGTTGTCTTCAGCGCCTGCAGGATTGAGTTATTCTGTTTCCTCCCTGTAGCAGCATCCGTGAAACTATCTGTTTACCTAGCATGTTAGGAGGACCTTAGAAGAATTTATGATTCGATCAGCTTGAAAATATTTCTCTTTTGAGTTTTGCCACTTTGTTTAATTTAATTTTTAGTCACTGGCAGACTTTAGGCATATTCAGCAGTTGGTACATTTTGAAGGAAAAGTTACTTTTGACAGGAAGCCAATAGGAACGAAATATAAGAAGGTAGACTAGATGCCCAGAATTTCTTGTTAAAAGCACAGTTGACCATATTTACATTTTTTTTAAAGTGTTGAAATTTAGTTGACTTACGGTGTTGTGTCATATTTACACTTTGGGAATTTGTTTTTGTTTTTAAGCTTGTCATGCTTACATAGAGACCACTTAGGGCACCTCCATGAAGAGTTGTTTTTTTAAGAGCATGATTGCCTCACTGTCCTTTTTGTCATCTGAAAGAAAGGAAAATAGAAATAGATTAGTGCAATGACATTCTGTCTTCTCGAATTAGAGCATGTGTATCCTCAGATATAGGTGATGCCACTCTAATGGCAGAAAGTAAAGAGGAACTAAAGAGCCTCTTGATGAGGGTGAAAGAGGAGAGTGAAAAAGCTGGCTTAAAACTCAACATTAGCTTTAAAAAACTAGGATCATGGCATCCAGTCCCATCACTTCATGGCAAATAGATAGGGAAAAAATGGAAACAGTGACATATTTTATTTTCTTGGGCTCCAAAATCACTTCGGACAGTGACTGCAGCCATGAAATTAGAAGACATTTGCTACTTGGAAAAAAGCTTTGACAAACCTATACAGCATATTAAAAAGCAGAGACATCACTTTGCTGACAAAGGTCCGTATAGCAAAGCTATGGTTTTTCAGTAGACATGTACAGATGTGAGAGTTGGACCATAAAAAAAGGTTAAAGTGAAGTCAAAATCGCCTAGTCATGTCTGACTCTTTGCAACCCCATAGACTATATAGTCCATGGAATTCTCCAGGCCAGAATACTGGAGTGGGTAGCCTTTCTCTTCTCCAGAGGATCTTCCCAACCCAGGTTTCTCCTGCATTGCAGACAGATTAAGTGCTGAAGAATTGATGTTTTCAAACTGTGGTGCTAGAGAAGACTCTTGAGAGTCCCTTGGACTACAAGGAGAACAAGTCAGTCAGTCCTAAAGGAAATCAGTCCTGAATATTCACTGGAAGGACTGATGCTGAAGCTGAAGCTCCAATACTTTGGCCACCTGATGTGAAGAGCTGACTCATTGGAAAAGACCCTGATTTGGGGAATGATTGAGGGCAAGAGGAAAAGGGGGCAACAGAGGATGAGATGGTTGGATGACATCACTGACTCAATGGACATAAGTCTGAGCAAATCCCAAGAGATAGTGAAGGACAGGGAAGTCTGGCATGCTGTAGTGCATGGGGTTGCAAAAAGTCGCATACGACTTAGCAACTGAACAACAAATCCTCTAAAAGATAAAGCCTTTAAGGTAGCTAACTCATCACAAAGGCTTACAAATAATTGAATGTCTTAGTCAAATTTCTTTGCTGCTTTGTATTACCAGTCATTGGAATCCAATTTTAGACATGGACTTATTTGGGATCCTTACTCAGTTTATTTGGTCAGTTAGAAAGGCATGGGGGCATGTGCAATATCAGGATTTCTGGCAAAGGTGGCAAGATTCCCTTTTTTCCAATGAAAGTGGCTTAGAAGTTGGCATCTGTGGCTGGTCCCCGGGCTTGTGAGCTCTGAGCCTAAGCTCTGAGACGACTCCAGTATTGCATAGATGTGTTTACAGAAACAGAGCCATTCATCATTTTTTCATTTGACAGGTATTTATCTTAAAATAAGGGTGCTCCTCGATGCCAGATTGTTGCTATTAAACCACAGCTATGGAGGTAGATGTGGAAATGCTTATTCTTGGGATGACAGCATAGATTTAAAAAATCAGTCTGTCCATAGCTCTTTATAGCTGCTGACATGGCTCCTGAATAGTAGTTTTCAAATTTCTCGCTCAGAGCCCTAAGATGTCAGGAGACTGGGGTTGAGAGAAGAATTGCGAGGAGCGTGGTGGGTGAGTTCTGTGCCCCTGCTTCCACAGAATACGGTCATCTCTCTGTGATTGCTGCAGCCACCAGCACATTTGCCTCTGTGCCATCTGTCACTTGTGGTTATGTTTTCACCAGAGGATGGTCTGAAATGCTGGCTTGTGTCCCTTATAATGATAATGCAGAAGTCAGTACTTGCTGACTGGAGAAGGAAATGGCAACCCACTCCAGTGTTCTTGCCTGGAGAATCCCAGGGATGGGGAGCCCAATGGGCTGCCGTCTATGGGGTCGCACAGAGTCGGACACGACTGAAGCGACTTAGCAGCAGCAGCAGCAGTACTTGCTAGGTACAGTATTCTCCTGCCAGCACAGCCAAAACCTGTAAGTAATGGAAGGAGATCAGCAAGGGTCTCCCTGTGTGGATGAAACATCTTAGAAATTGGGGAAGTCAAAGTCCTTGCTTTGTTTTATTTTGTGTACGCACATCACAGATTGCCCATGTCCTATTTACAGAGGGATGGTGATCTATTTACACAAAATGAAGAGCCTGAAAGTTCTAACATCATGGTTCTCTCTTTTAAAAGAAAGAAAAAAAATGTATACATGATATGCTGAAATAATGAAGAGATTTGAAGTTCTTTTATTGATTGCATCTTCTGTTAATTCTAAGATTAGCCTGTGGGAGAAGCTGGCTAGCTATTCATCAAACCCATTTCCTTTTCCTCCTGGGCACAATGCTAAATTGAATTCCTCAGTTCATCCTGCAGTTAGATTCAGCCCTATGACTGCATTCTGCCCGATGGAATGTGAACGGAAGTGATAAGTGCCCTTCCTGGCCTGGCCCATCAGAACCTCCCATGCAAAATTCTTTATGCTGTTTCTCCTGTCACTGGCTGGGTGGAGATGCACACCCTTCCTCTTGGAGATGGGATGACTGGAAGGAAGGATCTTGGATCCAGGAGTCACTCCCTAGAGAAGAGCAGTGATCATGGGCTCATGAGCTTGTGTGCATAAGAAATCAGCTTGTCTGCTGCCTTGGAGCCGTTGTACAATTTGGGGCTTTGTCCCAGAGAGCTTGTCATCATAATTTCATTAGGTAATCTCTTTCATCTGAATTAGAATATGGGGTCTGCAAGAAGCACTTGAAAATGACAAGAACTACAGAAACTCTGCAGTAAAGGGCTGGAAACTCCCCATAGTGGATGATGACGTATGTGTAGGAACTACACAGGGCTTCCCAGGTAAAGAATCCATCTGCCAATGCATGAGACAGAGAAGACTTGAGTTTGATCCCTGGCTCAGGAAGATCCCCTGGAGGAGGAAATGGCAAGCCACTCTAGTATTCTTGCCTGGGAAATCCCATGGACAGAGGAGCCTGGTGGGTTACAGTCCGTGTGTCACAAAGCGTCAGATACACCTGAGCACGCATGCATATGCCTATAGGAACAACACAGATCATCAGCTACTGAGAAGGTTGAATAAGGCCTGCTGCTGCTGCTAAGTTGCTTCAGTCGTGTCCGACTCTGTGCGACCCCAGAGATGGCAGCCCACCAGGCTCCCCCGTCCCTGGGATGCTCCAAGCAAGAACACTTGGGTGGGTTGCCATTTCCTTCTCCAATGCATGAAAGTGAAAAGTGAAAGTGAAGTCGCTCAGTTGTGTCTGACTCTTAGCAACCCCATAGACTGCAGCCTGCGAGGCTCCTCCATCCATGGGATTTTCCAGGCAAGAGTACTGGAGTGGGATGCNTCTCCAATGCATGAAAGTGAAAAGTGAAAGTGAAGTCGCTCAGTTGTGTCTGACTCTTAGCAACCCCATAGACTGCAGCCTGCGAGGCTCCTCCATCCATGGGATTTTCCAGGCAAGAGTACTGGAGTGGGATGCCATTGCCTACCTCTCCCCATTCCCCACCTTCAAGAAAGATGTTACTGGTATTAGTGTGGGTGCTGCTTCAGGCTTTCCATTAAGGGGATCAGAGATGACCCCACAGTAAAGGGAGGCAGGACCATATGATGATTCAAAGAACCAGCTCTTGAGTCAGACGACATGTGTTTGTACCTGACTCTGCTGCCTACTGTGTGAGCAAATCACTTACCTTCTCTGTGCCTCAATTTCCTCTCTTTAAAATGTAATAAATATTTATCTCACAGATTGTTGTGAACATTAAATGAGATTTTAACACTGCATCTGTCACATAGTGTTTCAAAGAACTATCGCGTATTGTCCTTTGTAAGCAACTGACGAAAGACACTCAACAACTTCTTTAGTTTCCCCACTTAGAACCTAGGTTATATCTCCGTAAACAGGTACAATAGGTGGGTCCGGATGGGATGCCATTGATTTATACGTAATAGCGTCATGCCACCTTCAAGAAGGTTTTGGACAGTCCATTGACAGTTTTCTGTAGTTGGGCAGTACCAAGCCATTCATTCCATACATGTCTATGGAGCACCTGTGTTGGACTAGGACTTACACTAGCTGTGGAAGACACCAGATGAAAAATAAAGAGCCTGCAGGTTAGTGGGGACAGAGAAGCAAAGCAGTACTTCTGATGCAGTATGACAGCTCTTGGCTTCTCCCAGAAAGTTGTTAGCATTCTGGGTGATGACTGAGAAGACTGGGGTCACTGGCTTTTTTAGGACTCAGGTCCTCAAAGTGTGGCCAGCATGCTTGGACTAACCCACCTATGGCTGCCCGGAACACCATCCAGCTTCAGCCAGTGGAACCGCAATACTTTTGTAGTCAGAATCCAGGCAGAGGGAGATTTTGTGAAGATTGATGCTGTATTCCACTAAAGCAAGCAACAGTCACACAACACAGCCCTCGTACAATGGAGAAGCCCAGGAAGAACAGGGGCTCTCAGGGACGTGTTCCCCCAAGGGTACACCAAGGCATCCATCCACACAGCCAGCACACAAAAGTTACACAGATCCCTGTTGTGTTTGGTTGATATTTGATCCTTCGTAGTTGGAATTTCCATCAACTTGTTGAGACTGAAGATGGGTTTGTGGTTGGTAGACCGTGCTTTCGTATGTACTGTTTGTCTGATTCATCCTGAATTTAAAAATCCATCTCCCACTTAAACCTGTTGCCTAGAATTCTCAATCATGAAAGCCTCTTCTCTTTTTTATTCTCTCCCTCTTTGTATTCATTTCAGCTTAATAAAATCTAACGGCCCCACGATTCCAGGAACAGTTGGTTTCTGGCTAAAAGTGAAATAGAAAACTGCCTGTTTTAGTTACATAAGGTGATGTAGCAAATCCTAGCTTCTGAGGAAACAATCTATTTCCAGCCGGGCAGCCCGAGCGCCCTGGAGCAGAAGCGCCATCTGCAGGGCTGAGGGAGGAAAACACCCAGTAAGAACCATCCGAACCTTGCTTTGCAGGAAAGACAGGAAAAGAGGAGGTAGTTCCATAAGATAAATAGCAAAAAAAAAAAATTGACAGGATTGCTTGTGGATAAACACACATGAGACTGCATCCTTGCAAGAGTTCTGATGAATTCCCTTCATGCCTGCCTTTTGCAATTCTCAGAGCTCCAAAAGTTTGTTTCTCATTTATTTTAATGTTTGCTTGTGCTTGGCTGTGCTGGGCGCATCTTCACTGAAGCACGCACAGGGTTTCTCTAGTCACGGAGAGTGGGGGCTCCCCTCTAGTTCTAGTTCCAATGAGGGCTTCTCTTGCTGCAGAGCTCGGCTCTTATGCACGTGGACTTCAGCAGTTGCCACAAGTGGGCTCGGTAGTTGTCACGCACAGGCTTTGTTGCCACGTGGCATGTGGGATCCTCCTGGAGCAGGGATCGAACGCATGTCCCTGACATTGGGAGGGGAATTCTCAAGCATCTGACCGCCAGGGGAGCCCTTTTTTCCCTCTTTTAGAGTGTAGAGGCCCTAAAATTGTTCGCCAGAGCACCTGCTGCTTAATGCTACTTCTTGCTGATCTTTTAATAAAACACAGTGCACGCAGACATTCCTTGCTCTGATGAGACAAAGTGAATGTTCCTGCAAATTGTGTCCGTATGATTCAGGGAAGGACATTCTGATTTGCCACAATTGTCACACCATTCGATGTCTGTCCTTTCCAGCCGTTCTAAATATCTAGGCCACTTGTACTCACCCACCTGTTCCAACAGTGCTAGGCTAGAATTAAGAGAACCTTGACAACGAAGATTATCCAACATTAGTTTTTCCATATTTCAGGAAAAATGAGTTGGTCCAGAATAGAGTTCTACTGGAATTCTTCTGTTTGTATGTATACTTCCTGAGAGAGTGCTGTTACCAAGATGGCCACTTCAGTCATTTCTAGCTCCACTGTGTTCATGAGGAGAACAACTAACACCTATTCAAGAACAGGGTACCACTGGGAGAATGGTAGAACTGGGGGTAAGACTGAAGTACCCCCTGCATCACCAAGGCAAGACAGGATGCCCTGGAGGGATAAGAGGAGCAGCCATGTGCTGACTCCATCGCCCTGCCCCGGGCCGCTGCAACACTTGCATAGAGAGGTCTGCCCTGAGCCCCTGGTTCCCCCAGTAGGGAAAGAAAACCTGGGGAGACACCCGACCTCCCCCAGTGTTGTGGGTGGCTTTGTGGGAGCCCCTATTCTGATCTCACACAATGGGGCTCACAGGGAAATCTGTGGGCTAAACCCCTGGGAATCTGACTGTGACAGAGAGGAGGGGAAGGATTTGCAACACCTAGCACTTGAATCTCGGCAAACAGAGTTCCTGCCTGCAGAGTCCCAACCAGCAGCTTTGCTCACCTGCAAAACCAAGTCAGGAGTCACTCAGGCTGGGAAACGGGCCGAGGTAAAGATTTGCCTGACTGGGATCCTCAAATGAGGAGTTTTGCTGGCCCTGGAGCCAGGTTTGCCCACTCCCAGGCAAGGTGTGGCGGAGAAGGCAATGGCACCCCACTCCAGTATTCTTGCCTGGAAAATCCCATGGACGGAGGAGCCTGGTGGGCTGCAGTCCATGGGGTCGCGAAGAGTCGGCACAACTGAGCAACTTCACTTTCACTTCTCACTTTCATGCATTGGAGAAGGAAACGGCAACCCACTCCAGTGTTCTTGCCTGGGGAATCCCAGGGACGGGGGATGCTGGTGGGCTGCCGTCTATGGGGTCGCACAGAGTTGGACACAACTGAAGCGACTTAGCAGCAGCAGCAGCAGCAGGCAAGGTGTGGGGGGTGCCTTCAGCCCCGTCTGATTAAAAAATGCTGGTGACAACTCCTGGCAGCTGTGTGGCTCAGCAACATTCAAGCTAAGAGAGGGGCAGGCACATGCTCCCAGAGCAAAGCCAGTACCAGGCTTCAGTCCATTTCAAGTTAATTTTTGTGAGTGGCATAAGATATGGGCTCAGTTTCTTTTACATATAGATATCCAATTATCCCAGCACCATTTATTGAAGAGGCTATTTTTTCTCCATGTGAATATTCTTGGCTTCCTTCTAAAATATTAGCTTTCCTGATTTGATTGCTTTGCAAATATTGAACCGTCCTTGTGTCCCAGGGACAGATCCCTCTTGAATATGGTGAATGGCCGTTTTGCTGTGCTGCTGAACTTGGTTTGCTGGTGTTTTATGGATGATTTTTGCCTCTGTATTCAGTAGGGATATTGGCCTACAGTTTTCTTTCCGAGCAGTGTCCGTTTCTGGTTTGGGTATCAGGACGATACTGGTCTTGTAAAATGAGCTTGGGAGTGTTCCCTTGTCTTTCATTTTTGGGGATAGTTTGAGAAGAATTGATGTTAATTCTTCTTGAAATGTGTTGGTAAAATTCACCAGAGAACCATCTGTGGCACACAGAACCACTATGAGAGATTTTTTTTTGATTACTGATGTGGTCTCCTCACTAGCTACTGGTCTATTCAGATTCTCTATTTTCTTCCTGATTCAGTCTTGGTAAGCTATATGTTTCCAAGAATTTTTGGATCTCTTTTCTTTCCCTGTTTTTTATATATCTGTGAGAAAATGGATGTTAGCTGATCCTATTGTGGTAATCATCTCACAATATATGTAAATCAAACCATCATGCTGTACACCTTAAACGTATACAGTGATGTATGCCAATTATTTCTCAGTTAAACTGGGGGGAAAATAAACATGTTTCCCATAAACATGATACACTTTTCTTGGACTAACCTGATTTGAAATATTCTGTGTACCATGCCATCTGATCATGTTTCTCATATACTCAGCCACACTCAGCTGCTGTTCCTTTAACTTCATTTACTTCTACTTTCTAGGGGCAAAGTAGGGTTTATTTGCTGACTTATGCATATTGTCAGTACCTATCTCTGGGGCATCTGCTCTCTTGCCATGAACAGGGGACCCAGAAGATGTAAGGAGATACTTTTAAGAATTTCACCAAGAAGTTCAAGAGCCAGAGTTTAGTTGCATTCTGAGGAACGTCCCACTCTTCTTCACCTGAAACTCCTCAGAGCCAATAGGAACGGACGTTTGTTGAAACATCACAGGGCAGCGGTCGTTGTGACACATTCAGGGATGTTCGGGTGCAGCCCTTGTTTCTAGAGCTTTTACAGTCAGTGGAAGACAGGGGCTAGGCTAGGCGTGCACGTCAAGGTGGTTCAAGCCAGCTGCAAGGAATGGCCACGGGGACTTGCTGTTGGCTCAGAGGTGCAGAATCCCCCTGCCAGTGCAGGAGACATGGGTTCCATCTTTAATCCAGGAAGATCCCACGTGCCTCAGAGCAGCTAAGCCCATGCACCACAACCACTGGGCCTGTGCCCTGGAGCTCAGGAGCCACAGCCACTGAAGCCCATGCAGCCGGGAGCCTGTACTCTGCACCAAGCGGAGCCGCCACAGGGAGAAACCCACGCGCTGCAGCTAGGGAGAAGCCTGTGGAACAGTGAAGACAGCACAGCGAGGACACATGAGGTCTTTTAGTGTCCACATTAAAAAAAGTGGAGAGACCCAGTGTGTTTGCTTTTTACACCTTTTACTGATGAGAAGACCAAAGCAGAGAGGAAGGAGCTTATCAACAGAGGCTACACTGTCAAACTGACACTTTGAAGGGTTTCAAAGATCACTGTCTGTGAAAAGAGCAAAGCATAATCACGTGATAAAACACATTTCTGTATGGAAAAGATTCTTTTGAAACTCCCAGAGGAGCCTATTTCAGATCTCCATAGGGCTTCTGTTAAGTGGGTTCCTCCTTTAAGAAATCAAACTGTTGAAGACTTGTGGAAGACACCATAGGCTTGTTATGGGTCTTGTTTAGGCTTTGGAGTTTCCATAAACTTAAGTGCCTGTTATCCAGAGGTTGGTCAAAGTGTGGCATTAGGTTGACTTTGTTCTTGAGAATTCCAGGTGTGCCTGTTGCTAACTGGCTTTTCGCAGAAGTGACATTTAAGGCCTGGACATTCTGTGTTGGCACATCAGATACACATGCATCTTGGTTTTAAAAAAAACAACAACAACCAGGGAGGGAATGTAGACTTTGATCAACATTTGTAGGATTCGGAGTAGAGAGAATGGGAGTTAGTGGGGTTGGGCTATCCCTGTGCTTGAAAATTATGCAGCTGCAGATGGTCGTTAGGACTGGGGAAGACCTGGGAAAGGTCAGCCGCGCGTGTAGGTGGCCCTCAAGGGGTGGCATATACCTGGCTGCATCAGTGCCCTGCAAGGCCAGCATCTAGACCTTACTGATTGCTCAGCACTCCAAGAGTAGATCTTTTGGTCAGAAGAGAATCCATCAACAGAAGGAGAAAGCCAGTTTTATTGATTAATAATGAACTGTGTAATTATCCAGTGAGCTTATGTTTGCTAAGCATCCTATTCTTTGCCTTGAAGCAAAATTATCTGAAGAAGCAAGCTACAGTCAGGAGATTGCTTGGAATCAGAGCAAGTGGCAGGAATGGGGTTATTTTAATGGCATTGCCGTCAAGCTGTGATGGACAGTCTGAACCCTTCACCTCCATGGTGGGCACATTCCTGCCACAGACCATGGTCACAGCCGGTGTCCCCCAACAGTGTGGAAGGCACTGCTTACTCTGGTCCTGGTTGGCCTCTCTGACCCTCTTCTCTGTGTTTCCCTTGTTGCTTGATTCCCATGCTCACCCTCATAGGTGTGTTTCTTCTTTAGAATATTAATACAAACCTCTATCCTCTTGCAGACTGTATTCCCCAGAACATGGCACTTACTTGCAAAACTTGACCAGTACACTTAAATATTTCTATTCCAGACAGATTTTTAAATGCATTAGTATTTATATAAATAGGTGTATAAAAATATCCAGAAGCCTTCATTACCCCTAATCGTTTGGTCACAGCTTCTGAAGCTGTATTACTAGCATCCCATATAGTTCTCAGACTTTTGTTCTTTCCTTTCATAACTAAACTCAAACAGTCCAAAGAGTGGACGAGCTAGAGTGCAGTAAGCGGTCACTTGGTCACTTCGGCTCCGTTTCATAGGTGCCATCTTTGTCTCATCTCACCTGCACTACTATTGTAAGATCTTCATTTTTATCACTAGTTGCTTCAGGTGCATCTTCTCATTTAACATCTATTTTCGTAAATAATGACAGGAAAATGTCAAAGATATTCCAACAATGAAATACTGTTTTACAGACAAGCACGGTGATTCAACTCAAACTTGACTTTGTGTGAGCATCTAACTTTTGCATGCAGAAGGCCAGGTCATTGTATATTATATGAGAGTATAATGTATTTTTAAAGGTTGAATGTAGAAATGTCATGGATGTTTATACCCTCTATCATATTATACTTTAGATCTTGTTGGGGGTGGGGCAGCAGAAGGCATTTTGCTTATTTAGTAAATATAGTAAATACTGAGTGCCTGTTATATATCAGGCAGGGCAGACATCTATTTTCAAGTTCTAGGTAGTGGCAGAACCAGGGGAACACCCCTTTCTCGTGCCCTTATGTATGCTTAGAAGCCATTTTTTGGAAGTCGTTTTAAAAATCTATTTAGACCATGGAACATATTTTGAAAATGCTTTAACATTAAGACATTTAATCAGAGAGAAGAATATGTATATTTAACACAGAAATAAAAAATGCATTCATTTCTACTATAATAATATCGTATATTTTTCTAAGACTTCATGTGTCATGCAAAAATCACACAGTCATCACAAAAACCACAGAGCTTATGGGGAAATGGTGTGAGGTATGCCACACTCCAGAAGTCCATGGGAACCTACTAGAGACAGCATAATTTTTTGCATGTTAAGTGGTTTAGAAGTAGTTACCTTAGAAACACTACTTGAAGTGTGCTTGTGGAAGTGGTGTAAGAAGGGTTGGAGCTTGCTAGCTACTGGAAGGGGAGGGAGGAGCATGGTCAGCAGTCCGACGGGAAGTTGTAACTGTGACAGAGGCGCAGGGAGATCCAGGGTGCCCGGTCCATGCTTGAAGGATGTGTGTGCAGTGTGTGCGCTTTGTTTCTCCTGCCCAGCTCACCGTTTTGTTCACCAAGTGCAGCGTCCCTCACCCGTTTTGCCACTGATGTTTGGTGCTGGATAATTCTGTGTTGTTGTGGGGGGGCTGGGAGAGCCATCTTGCTCATGGTAGGATGATTGCCAGCACCTTTAATGTCTAAATGCCAGAAATGTCTCCGAACATCGCCAGATATCCTCTCAGGAGCAAAATTGCCCTGATTTGGATCTGACTTAGTGTTTCTCACAGGCAGNGGGGGGCTGGGAGAGCCATCTTGCTCATGGTAGGATGATTGCCAGCACCTTTAATGTCTAAATGCCAGAAATGTCTCCGAACATCGCCAGATATCCTCTCAGGAGCAAAATTGCCCTGATTTGGATCTGACTTAGTGTTTCTCACAGGCAGAGTTACATTTATGCAAATGGGAAATTTTGTGATCTATCAGTCATGTTCGAACAAGTTCATATTTCCAAAGCAAGTGTTACAACAAAAATGGCTCTGTTTCATTAAGTTTAAAATAATGAATTTCTGATTTGAATGTGAAGGAATCATTTGAGCTTTAGAAACTGAACTCTGTTTCATATTGAATACAAAACAAAGATGAATATAAATTAAAAATAAAAACAGGATATGCTTTAATATCCATAGAAAATAAACACATATGGCGGTAACAATTGGAGTTAAAACTGATTTAAAGAAAACAATTCAATAAAAGGTGGAACATACTCTTCATGTAATTAAAGTAGTTTAAATTAGCATGTAACTTACATGCTTCTAGCTGTCAACCACAGAAAGTGTTCAATTTATCCAGGACAACCACAATAATAATGTTTAAAAAATGTTAAATGATGAAGAAAAGAATTCCATTAATTTAGAAACAGTCCAGCAACAATGTACATTTTGTAGTCTTTTAATGTTGTATTTGGTTTAAATTGTAGTTTAGGAGATATATCTTTTTTTTTTTTTATGTTGTGTACAGTATCTTCTGGCCTTGGAGGAGATATATCTTTTTTTAAGTAGTCTTTGTATTGATTTTAGAAGAAATCTGCACAGTTTCTTGTTTATTTTCAGCATTTATGCCAGCTTTCTGGTACATTTCTATAGCCAGTTTATATCTTAACAACAACCGTACAGGCAATAATGAGAGACTCACAAGTGCTTATTCTTCATGGTTGCCGGTGAAATCAGTGTAATTCGTCTTTTGTGTTAAGGAACTGGGTTTTCCTCATGTAAAAGCAAAAAAAAAAAAATCATTTCCAGGAACTTATTTGATGCTGGGCAATTTGAAGTAATGGAAGCTTTATAAGAAAAGTTTATAAAGTGTGTTGTTACAGAAGAACCACTTCTTACTCAAGGCAATATATGAAATTTTGAAGTCCTCTTTTCTCCTTCCTAATGAACATTGTACATATACTTTTCAAAATATGAAAACAATGTATCACAGAGAAAGAATTTTCCAGTATTTGAAGAAGTAGACTCTGCACCGAAACCATTAACATTCTGGACCTGAATAAAAGGGTGTACTAGGTATATTAAATACTAAATTATTTTATTAACAATGCTCAGGACTTGAATTTTTTATTTTTCTGGGCAGGACCTGAATCTTCCATCTTATGCTACTGCTCTCTTACAAAGTCAGAATAAGATGTTTAGCTGGTTAAACCTAAGCATTGTTTCAGCAAGCCATCAATNGCTGAAGCTGAAGCTCCAATACTTTGGCCACCTGATGTGAAGAGCTGACTCATTGGAAAAGACCCTGATTTGGGGAATGATTGAGGGCAAGAGGAAAAGGGGGCAACAGAGGATGAGATGGTTGGATGACATCACTGACTCAATGGACATAAGTCTGAGCAAATCCCAAGAGATAGTGAAGGACAGGGAAGTCTGGCATGCTGTAGTGCATGGGGTTGCAAAAAGTCGCATACGACTTAGCAACTGAACAACAAATCCTCTAAAAGATAAAGCCTTTAAGGTAGCTAACTCATCACAAAGGCTTACAAATAATTGAATGTCTTAGTCAAATTTCTTTGCTGCTTTGTATTACCAGTCATTGGAATCCAATTTTAGACATGGACTTATTTGGGATCCTTACTCAGTTTATTTGGTCAGTTAGAAAGGCATGGGGGCATGTGCAATATCAGGATTTCTGGCAAAGGTGGCAAGATTCCCTTTTTTCCAATGAAAGTGGCTTAGAAGTTGGCATCTGTGGCTGGTCCCCGGGCTTGTGAGCTCTGAGCCTAAGCTCTGAGACGACTCCAGTATTGCATAGATGTGTTTACAGAAACAGAGCCATTCATCATTTTTTCATTTGACAGGTATTTATCTTAAAATAAGGGTGCTCCTCGATGCCAGATTGTTGCTATTAAACCACAGCTATGGAGGTAGATGTGGAAATGCTTATTCTTGGGATGACAGCATAGATTTAAAAAATCAGTCTGTCCATAGCTCTTTATAGCTGCTGACATGGCTCCTGAATAGTAGTTTTCAAATTTCTCGCTCAGAGCCCTAAGATGTCAGGAGACTGGGGTTGAGAGAAGAATTGCGAGGAGCGTGGTGGGTGAGTTCTGTGCCCCTGCTTCCACAGAATACGGTCATCTCTCTGTGATTGCTGCAGCCACCAGCACATTTGCCTCTGTGCCATCTGTCACTTGTGGTTATGTTTTCACCAGAGGATGGTCTGAAATGCTGGCTTGTGTCCCTTATAATGATAATGCAGAAGTCAGTACTTGCTGACTGGAGAAGGAAATGGCAACCCACTCCAGTGTTCTTGCCTGGAGAATCCCAGGGATGGGGAGCCCAATGGGCTGCCGTCTATGGGGTCGCACAGAGTCGGACACGACTGAAGCGACTTAGCAGCAGCAGCAGCAGTACTTGCTAGGTACAGTATTCTCCTGCCAGCACAGCCAAAACCTGTAAGTAATGGAAGGAGATCAGCAAGGGTCTCCCTGTGTGGATGAAACATCTTAGAAATTGGGGAAGTCAAAGTCCTTGCTTTGTTTTATTTTGTGTACGCACATCACAGATTGCCCATGTCCTATTTACAGAGGGATGGTGATCTATTTACACAAAATGAAGAGCCTGAAAGTTCTAACATCATGGTTCTCTCTTTTAAAAGAAAGAAAAAAAATGTATACATGATATGCTGAAATAATGAAGAGATTTGAAGTTCTTTTATTGATTGCATCTTCTGTTAATTCTAAGATTAGCCTGTGGGAGAAGCTGGCTAGCTATTCATCAAACCCATTTCCTTTTCCTCCTGGGCACAATGCTAAATTGAATTCCTCAGTTCATCCTGCAGTTAGATTCAGCCCTATGACTGCATTCTGCCCGATGGAATGTGAACGGAAGTGATAAGTGCCCTTCCTGGCCTGGCCCATCAGAACCTCCCATGCAAAATTCTTTATGCTGTTTCTCCTGTCACTGGCTGGGTGGAGATGCACACCCTTCCTCTTGGAGATGGGATGACTGGAAGGAAGGATCTTGGATCCAGGAGTCACTCCCTAGAGAAGAGCAGTGATCATGGGCTCATGAGCTTGTGTGCATAAGAAATCAGCTTGTCTGCTGCCTTGGAGCCGTTGTACAATTTGGGGCTTTGTCCCAGAGAGCTTGTCATCATAATTTCATTAGGTAATCTCTTTCATCTGAATTAGAATATGGGGTCTGCAAGAAGCACTTGAAAATGACAAGAACTACAGAAACTCTGCAGTAAAGGGCTGGAAACTCCCCATAGTGGATGATGACGTATGTGTAGGAACTACACAGGGCTTCCCAGGTAAAGAATCCATCTGCCAATGCATGAGACAGAGAAGACTTGAGTTTGATCCCTGGCTCAGGAAGATCCCCTGGAGGAGGAAATGGCAAGCCACTCTAGTATTCTTGCCTGGGAAATCCCATGGACAGAGGAGCCTGGTGGGTTACAGTCCGTGTGTCACAAAGCGTCAGATACACCTGAGCACGCATGCATATGCCTATAGGAACAACACAGATCATCAGCTACTGAGAAGGTTGAATAAGGCCTGCTGCTGCTGCTAAGTTGCTTCAGTCGTGTCCGACTCTGTGCGACCCCAGAGATGGCAGCCCACCAGGCTCCCCCGTCCCTGGGATGCTCCAAGCAAGAACACTTGGGTGGGTTGCCATTTCCTTCTCCAATGCATGAAAGTGAAAAGTGAAAGTGAAGTCGCTCAGTTGTGTCTGACTCTTAGCAACCCCATAGACTGCAGCCTGCGAGGCTCCTCCATCCATGGGATTTTCCAGGCAAGAGTACTGGAGTGGGATGCCATTGCCTACCTCTCCCCATTCCCCACCTTCAAGAAAGATGTTACTGGTATTAGTGTGGGTGCTGCTTCAGGCTTTCCATTAAGGGGATCAGAGATGACCCCACAGTAAAGGGAGGCAGGACCATATGATGATTCAAAGAACCAGCTCTTGAGTCAGACGACATGTGTTTGTACCTGACTCTGCTGCCTACTGTGTGAGCAAATCACTTACCTTCTCTGTGCCTCAATTTCCTCTCTTTAAAATGTAATAAATATTTATCTCACAGATTGTTGTGAACATTAAATGAGATTTTAACACTGCATCTGTCACATAGTGTTTCAAAGAACTATCGCGTATTGTCCTTTGTAAGCAACTGACGAAAGACACTCAACAACTTCTTTAGTTTCCCCACTTAGAACCTAGGTTATATCTCCGTAAACAGGTACAATAGGTGGGTCCGGATGGGATGCCATTGATTTATACGTAATAGCGTCATGCCACCTTCAAGAAGGTTTTGGACAGTCCATTGACAGTTTTCTGTAGTTGGGCAGTACCAAGCCATTCATTCCATACATGTCTATGGAGCACCTGTGTTGGACTAGGACTTACACTAGCTGTGGAAGACACCAGATGAAAAATAAAGAGCCTGCAGGTTAGTGGGGACAGAGAAGCAAAGCAGTACTTCTGATGCAGTATGACAGCTCTTGGCTTCTCCCAGAAAGTTGTTAGCATTCTGGGTGATGACTGAGAAGACTGGGGTCACTGGCTTTTTTAGGACTCAGGTCCTCAAAGTGTGGCCAGCATGCTTGGACTAACCCACCTATGGCTGCCCGGAACACCATCCAGCTTCAGCCAGTGGAACCGCAATACTTTTGTAGTCAGAATCCAGGCAGAGGGAGATTTTGTGAAGATTGATGCTGTATTCCACTAAAGCAAGCAACAGTCACACAACACAGCCCTCGTACAATGGAGAAGCCCAGGAAGAACAGGGGCTCTCAGGGACGTGTTCCCCCAAGGGTACACCAAGGCATCCATCCACACAGCCAGCACACAAAAGTTACACAGATCCCTGTTGTGTTTGGTTGATATTTGATCCTTCGTAGTTGGAATTTCCATCAACTTGTTGAGACTGAAGATGGGTTTGTGGTTGGTAGACCGTGCTTTCGTATGTACTGTTTGTCTGATTCATCCTGAATTTAAAAATCCATCTCCCACTTAAACCTGTTGCCTAGAATTCTCAATCATGAAAGCCTCTTCTCTTTTTTATTCTCTCCCTCTTTGTATTCATTTCAGCTTAATAAAATCTAACGGCCCCACGATTCCAGGAACAGTTGGTTTCTGGCTAAAAGTGAAATAGAAAACTGCCTGTTTTAGTTACATAAGGTGATGTAGCAAATCCTAGCTTCTGAGGAAACAATCTATTTCCAGCCGGGCAGCCCGAGCGCCCTGGAGCAGAAGCGCCATCTGCAGGGCTGAGGGAGGAAAACACCCAGTAAGAACCATCCGAACCTTGCTTTGCAGGAAAGACAGGAAAAGAGGAGGTAGTTCCATAAGATAAATAGCAAAAAAAAAAAATTGACAGGATTGCTTGTGGATAAACACACATGAGACTGCATCCTTGCAAGAGTTCTGATGAATTCCCTTCATGCCTGCCTTTTGCAATTCTCAGAGCTCCAAAAGTTTGTTTCTCATTTATTTTAATGTTTGCTTGTGCTTGGCTGTGCTGGGCGCATCTTCACTGAAGCACGCACAGGGTTTCTCTAGTCACGGAGAGTGGGGGCTCCCCTCTAGTTCTAGTTCCAATGAGGGCTTCTCTTGCTGCAGAGCTCGGCTCTTATGCACGTGGACTTCAGCAGTTGCCACAAGTGGGCTCGGTAGTTGTCACGCACAGGCTTTGTTGCCACGTGGCATGTGGGATCCTCCTGGAGCAGGGATCGAACGCATGTCCCTGACATTGGGAGGGGAATTCTCAAGCATCTGACCGCCAGGGGAGCCCTTTTTTCCCTCTTTTAGAGTGTAGAGGCCCTAAAATTGTTCGCCAGAGCACCTGCTGCTTAATGCTACTTCTTGCTGATCTTTTAATAAAACACAGTGCACGCAGACATTCCTTGCTCTGATGAGACAAAGTGAATGTTCCTGCAAATTGTGTCCGTATGATTCAGGGAAGGACATTCTGATTTGCCACAATTGTCACACCATTCGATGTCTGTCCTTTCCAGCCGTTCTAAATATCTAGGCCACTTGTACTCACCCACCTGTTCCAACAGTGCTAGGCTAGAATTAAGAGAACCTTGACAACGAAGATTATCCAACATTAGTTTTTCCATATTTCAGGAAAAATGAGTTGGTCCAGAATAGAGTTCTACTGGAATTCTTCTGTTTGTATGTATACTTCCTGAGAGAGTGCTGTTACCAAGATGGCCACTTCAGTCATTTCTAGCTCCACTGTGTTCATGAGGAGAACAACTAACACCTATTCAAGAACAGGGTACCACTGGGAGAATGGTAGAACTGGGGGTAAGACTGAAGTACCCCCTGCATCACCAAGGCAAGACAGGATGCCCTGGAGGGATAAGAGGAGCAGCCATGTGCTGACTCCATCGCCCTGCCCCGGGCCGCTGCAACACTTGCATAGAGAGGTCTGCCCTGAGCCCCTGGTTCCCCCAGTAGGGAAAGAAAACCTGGGGAGACACCCGACCTCCCCCAGTGTTGTGGGTGGCTTTGTGGGAGCCCCTATTCTGATCTCACACAATGGGGCTCACAGGGAAATCTGTGGGCTAAACCCCTGGGAATCTGACTGTGACAGAGAGGAGGGGAAGGATTTGCAACACCTAGCACTTGAATCTCGGCAAACAGAGTTCCTGCCTGCAGAGTCCCAACCAGCAGCTTTGCTCACCTGCAAAACCAAGTCAGGAGTCACTCAGGCTGGGAAACGGGCCGAGGTAAAGATTTGCCTGACTGGGATCCTCAAATGAGGAGTTTTGCTGGCCCTGGAGCCAGGTTTGCCCACTCCCAGGCAAGGTGTGGCGGAGAAGGCAATGGCACCCCACTCCAGTATTCTTGCCTGGAAAATCCCATGGACGGAGGAGCCTGGTGGGCTGCAGTCCATGGGGTCGCGAAGAGTCGGCACAACTGAGCAACTTCACTTTCACTTCTCACTTTCATGCATTGGAGAAGGAAACGGCAACCCACTCCAGTGTTCTTGCCTGGGGAATCCCAGGGACGGGGGATGCTGGTGGGCTGCCGTCTATGGGGTCGCACAGAGTTGGACACAACTGAAGCGACTTAGCAGCAGCAGCAGCAGCAGGCAAGGTGTGGGGGGTGCCTTCAGCCCCGTCTGATTAAAAAATGCTGGTGACAACTCCTGGCAGCTGTGTGGCTCAGCAACATTCAAGCTAAGAGAGGGGCAGGCACATGCTCCCAGAGCAAAGCCAGTACCAGGCTTCAGTCCATTTCAAGTTAATTTTTGTGAGTGGCATAAGATATGGGCTCAGTTTCTTTTACATATAGATATCCAATTATCCCAGCACCATTTATTGAAGAGGCTATTTTTTCTCCATGTGAATATTCTTGGCTTCCTTCTAAAATATTAGCTTTCCTGATTTGATTGCTTTGCAAATATTGAACCGTCCTTGTGTCCCAGGGACAGATCCCTCTTGAATATGGTGAATGGCCGTTTTGCTGTGCTGCTGAACTTGGTTTGCTGGTGTTTTATGGATGATTTTTGCCTCTGTATTCAGTAGGGATATTGGCCTACAGTTTTCTTTCCGAGCAGTGTCCGTTTCTGGTTTGGGTATCAGGACGATACTGGTCTTGTAAAATGAGCTTGGGAGTGTTCCCTTGTCTTTCATTTTTGGGGATAGTTTGAGAAGAATTGATGTTAATTCTTCTTGAAATGTGTTGGTAAAATTCACCAGAGAACCATCTGTGGCACACAGAACCACTATGAGAGATTTTTTTTTGATTACTGATGTGGTCTCCTCACTAGCTACTGGTCTATTCAGATTCTCTATTTTCTTCCTGATTCAGTCTTGGTAAGCTATATGTTTCCAAGAATTTTTGGATCTCTTTTCTTTCCCTGTTTTTCATATATCTGTGAGAAAATGGATGTTAGCTGATCCTATTGTGGTAATCATCTCACAATATATGTAAATCAAACCATCATGCTGTACACCTTAAACGTATACAGTGATGTATGCCAATTATTTCTCAGTTAAACTGGGGGGAAAATAAACATGTTTCCCATAAACATGATACACTTTTCTTGGACTAACCTGATTTGAAATATTCTGTGTACCATGCCATCTGATCATGTTTCTCATATACTCAGCCACACTCAGCTGCTGTTCCTTTAACTTCATTTACTTCTACTTTCTAGGGGCAAAGTAGGGTTTATTTGCTGACTTATGCATATTGTCAGTACCTATCTCTGGGGCATCTGCTCTCTTGCCATGAACAGGGGACCCAGAAGATGTAAGGAGATACTTTTAAGAATTTCACCAAGAAGTTCAAGAGCCAGAGTTTAGTTGCATTCTGAGGAACGTCCCACTCTTCTTCACCTGAAACTCCTCAGAGCCAATAGGAACGGACGTTTGTTGAAACATCACAGGGCAGCGGTCGTTGTGACACATTCAGGGATGTTCGGGTGCAGCCCTTGTTTCTAGAGCTTTTACAGTCAGTGGAAGACAGGGGCTAGGCTAGGCGTGCACGTCAAGGTGGTTCAAGCCAGCTGCAAGGAATGGCCACGGGGACTTGCTGTTGGCTCAGAGGTGCAGAATCCCCCTGCCAGTGCAGGAGACATGGGTTCCATCTTTAATCCAGGAAGATCCCACGTGCCTCAGAGCAGCTAAGCCCGTGCACCACAACCACTGGGCCTGTGCCCTGGAGCTCAGGAGCCACAGCCACTGAAGCCCATGCAGCCGGGAGCCTGTACTCTGCACCAAGCGGAGCCGCCACAGGGAGAAACCCACGCGCTGCAGCTAGGGAGAAGCCTGTGGAACAGTGAAGACAGCACAGCGAGGACACATGAGGTCTTTTAGTGTCCACATTAAAAAAAGTGGAGAGACCCAGTGTGTTTGCTTTTTACACCTTTTACTGATGAGAAGACCAAAGCAGAGAGGAAGGAGCTTATCAACAGAGGCTACACTGTCAAACTGACACTTTGAAGGGTTTCAAAGATCACTGTCTGTGAAAAGAGCAAAGCATAATCACGTGATAAAACACATTTCTGTATGGAAAAGATTCTTTTGAAACTCCCAGAGGAGCCTATTTCAGATCTCCATAGGGCTTCTGTTAAGTGGGTTCCTCCTTTAAGAAATCAAACTGTTGAAGACTTGTGGAAGACACCATAGGCTTGTTATGGGTCTTGTTTAGGCTTTGGAGTTTCCATAAACTTAAGTGCCTGTTATCCAGAGGTTGGTCAAAGTGTGGCATTAGGTTGACTTTGTTCTTGAGAATTCCAGGTGTGCCTGTTGCTAACTGGCTTTTCGCAGAAGTGACATTTAAGGCCTGGACATTCTGTGTTGGCACATCAGATACACATGCATCTTGGTTTTAAAAAAAACAACAACAACCAGGGAGGGAATGTAGACTTTGATCAACATTTGTAGGATTCGGAGTAGAGAGAATGGGAGTTAGTGGGGTTGGGCTATCCCTGTGCTTGAAAATTATGCAGCTGCAGATGGTCGTTAGGACTGGGGAAGACCTGGGAAAGGTCAGCCGCGCGTGTAGGTGGCCCTCAAGGGGTGGCATATACCTGGCTGCATCAGTGCCCTGCAAGGCCAGCATCTAGACCTTACTGATTGCTCAGCACTCCAAGAGTAGATCTTTTGGTCAGAAGAGAATCCATCAACAGAAGGAGAAAGCCAGTTTTATTGATTAATAATGAACTGTGTAATTATCCAGTGAGCTTATGTTTGCTAAGCATCCTATTCTTTGCCTTGAAGCAAAATTATCTGAAGAAGCAAGCTACAGTCAGGAGATTGCTTGGAATCAGAGCAAGTGGCAGGAATGGGGTTATTTTAATGGCATTGCCGTCAAGCTGTGATGGACAGTCTGAACCCTTCACCTCCATGGTGGGCACATTCCTGCCACAGACCATGGTCACAGCCGGTGTCCCCCAACAGTGTGGAAGGCACTGCTTACTCTGGTCCTGGTTGGCCTCTCTGACCCTCTTCTCTGTGTTTCCCTTGTTGCTTGATTCCCATGCTCACCCTCATAGGTGTGTTTCTTCTTTAGAATATTAATACAAACCTCTATCCTCTTGCAGACTGTATTCCCCAGAACATGGCACTTACTTGCAAAACTTGACCAGTACACTTAAATATTTCTATTCCAGACAGATTTTTAAATGCATTAGTATTTATATAAATAGGTGTATAAAAATATCCAGAAGCCTTCATTACCCCTAATCGTTTGGTCACAGCTTCTGAAGCTGTATTACTAGCATCCCATATAGTTCTCAGACTTTTGTTCTTTCCTTTCATAACTAAACTCAAACAGTCCAAAGAGTGGACGAGCTAGAGTGCAGTAAGCGGTCACTTGGTCACTTCGGCTCCGTTTCATAGGTGCCATCTTTGTCTCATCTCACCTGCACTACTATTGTAAGATCTTCATTTTTATCACTAGTTGCTTCAGGTGCATCTTCTCATTTAACATCTATTTTCGTAAATAATGACAGGAAAATGTCAAAGATATTCCAACAATGAAATACTGTTTTACAGACAAGCACGGTGATTCAACTCAAACTTGACTTTGTGTGAGCATCTAACTTTTGCATGCAGAAGGCCAGGTCATTGTATATTATATGAGAGTATAATGTATTTTTAAAGGTTGAATGTAGAAATGTCATGGATGTTTATACCCTCTATCATATTATACTTTAGATCTTGTTGGGGGTGGGGCAGCAGAAGGCATTTTGCTTATTTAGTAAATATAGTAAATACTGAGTGCCTGTTATATATCAGGCAGGGCAGACATCTATTTTCAAGTTCTAGGTAGTGGCAGAACCAGGGGAACACCCCTTTCTCGTGCCCTTATGTATGCTTAGAAGCCATTTTTTGGAAGTCGTTTTAAAAATCTATTTAGACCATGGAACATATTTTGAAAATGCTTTAACATTAAGACATTTAATCAGAGAGAAGAATATGTATATTTAACACAGAAATAAAAAATGCATTCATTTCTACTATAATAATATCGTATATTTTTCTAAGACTTCATGTGTCATGCAAAAATCACACAGTCATCACAAAAACCACAGAGCTTATGGGGAAATGGTGTGAGGTATGCCACACTCCAGAAGTCCATGGGAACCTACTAGAGACAGCATAATTTTTTGCATGTTAAGTGGTTTAGAAGTAGTTACCTTAGAAACACTACTTGAAGTGTGCTTGTGGAAGTGGTGTAAGAAGGGTTGGAGCTTGCTAGCTACTGGAAGGGGAGGGAGGAGCATGGTCAGCAGTCCGACGGGAAGTTGTAACTGTGACAGAGGCGCAGGGAGATCCAGGGTGCCCGGTCCATGCTTGAAGGATGTGTGTGCAGTGTGTGCGCTTTGTTTCTCCTGCCCAGCTCACCGTTTTGTTCACCAAGTGCAGCGTCCCTCACCCGTTTTGCCACTGATGTTTGGTGCTGGATAATTCTGTGTTGTTGTGGGGGGGCTGGGAGAGCCATCTTGCTCATGGTAGGATGATTGCCAGCACCTTTAATGTCTAAATGCCAGAAATGTCTCCGAACATCGCCAGATATCCTCTCAGGAGCAAAATTGCCCTGATTTGGATCTGACTTAGTGTTTCTCACAGGCAGAGTTACATTTATGCAAATGGGAAATTTTGTGATCTATCAGTCATGTTCGAACAAGTTCATATTTCCAAAGCAAGTGTTACAACAAAAATGGCTCTGTTTCATTAAGTTTAAAATAATGAATTTCTGATTTGAATGTGAAGGAATCATTTGAGCTTTAGAAACTGAACTCTGTTTCATATTGAATACAAAACAAAGATGAATATAAATTAAAAATAAAAACAGGATATGCTTTAATATCCATAGAAAATAAACACATATGGCGGTAACAATTGGAGTTAAAACTGATTTAAAGAAAACAATTCAATAAAAGGTGGAACATACTCTTCATGTAATTAAAGTAGTTTAAATTAGCATGTAACTTACATGCTTCTAGCTGTCAACCACAGAAAGTGTTCAATTTATCCAGGACAACCACAATAATAATGTTTAAAAAATGTTAAATGATGAAGAAAAGAATTCCATTAATTTAGAAACAGTCCAGCAACAATGTACATTTTGTAGTCTTTTAATGTTGTATTTGGTTTAAATTGTAGTTTAGGAGATATATCTTTTTTTTTTTTTATGTTGTGTACAGTATCTTCTGGCCTTGGAGGAGATATATCTTTTTTTAAGTAGTCTTTGTATTGATTTTAGAAGAAATCTGCACAGTTTCTTGTTTATTTTCAGCATTTATGCCAGCTTTCTGGTACATTTCTATAGCCAGTTTATATCTTAACAACAACCGTACAGGCAATAATGAGAGACTCACAAGTGCTTATTCTTCATGGTTGCCGGTGAAATCAGTGTAATTCGTCTTTTGTGTTAAGGAACTGGGTTTTCCTCATGTAAAAGCAAAAAAAAAAAAATCATTTCCAGGAACTTATTTGATGCTGGGCAATTTGAAGTAATGGAAGCTTTATAAGAAAAGTTTATAAAGTGTGTTGTTACAGAAGAACCACTTCTTACTCAAGGCAATATATGAAATTTTGAAGTCCTCTTTTCTCCTTCCTAATGAACATTGTACGTATACTTTTCAAAATATGAAAACAATGTATCACAGAGAAAGAATTTTCCAGTATTTGAAGAAGTAGACTCTGCACCGAAACCATTAACATTCTGGACCTGAATAAAAGGGTGTACTAGGTATATTAAATACTAAATTATTTTATTAACAATGCTCAGGACTTGAATTTTTTATTTTTCTGGGCAGGACCTGAATCTTCCATCTTATGCTACTGCTCTCTTACAAAGTCAGAATAAGATGTTTAGCTGGTTAAACCTAAGCATTGTTTCAGCAAGCCATCAATCTATGTTTTTGGTTTGATTTCTAGTTTTTTGATTATTGAATTGTCTCCTTATTCTGTGGGAAAATGCAATCTTGAAATAGAGTTCAAAACAGAATTTGTTGTTATTCACAGCCATTATTTAGTTTCTTTTTCAGAGCAGGTAGAGAAAATAATATCAGATTTACTCTTAAGGATGCCCACCCTTAATTTTGGTTTAGTTGTAGCTAAACGACACTGTTTGGCTTTCATACACCACAAGAATGCTTTTTGTCAACTCTTTTTGTCTTGTCTTGTCCCCAAAGGGCAGCAATCTTGTGCCCAGGAGAAGGATTCTAATTAGGCACACAAGCCACCAGATGGCTCCCTCAGGTTTTTAAATATCCACTTGGGTAAATAAATGGACTTGCCTTGAAAAAATGACTTCAGTGAATTTTGAATAATAAAAAGTGACAATGTGAGCAGGTGTTCATGGTTTCAAGCTGAATCGATAGGTTAGAGCTATCAGGGGGTGATTATACAAGATTCTCAAGATGGTTTTACCAATGCATTATGACTTATCTCCTTCATTAGCTTTTCTTTTTTATTTTTTCTTTTTTATTTTTTTTTCATTCAAGGTACAAACGCTTTGTATCTTGTTTTCTTTTTGTCCTGCTTAACTTGAATGTATGATGCCTTAGGGGTTTCGTAACTGGCCCTATGCTTTCTGAAGATGCTGGGAGTTCACACTCAAAGCAGAATGTGGAAGTTGTGCTGCTTATCTGACGTCAGTAGTCTCTGCTAACCTTGCCTTCCTGCTTCCCAGAGTCCTCACGATCAGGCACTTTCACATCTGCCAAGAAATCCAAAACCCCATGGGGAGATTGTTTAATAAAAATGAGACAGAGGAAAAGGATAATGGGATTGTTTTTTTCATTGTGGTAAGAGCATTTAACATGTGATTTAACGTGTTAACAAATTTTAAACTGCACAGTGGCATATCATTAACTATAGGCACAATGTTGTACAGCGGATCTTCAGCTGAATAAGTTCTAGCTTTTTGATAACAGCCTTTCTAACAGGGGCTTCCCAGGTGGCACAGTGGTAAAGAACCTGCCTGCCAATGTAGGAGATGCAAGAGACGTGGGCTCGTTCCCTGGGTCGGGAAGATCACTGGAGAATGAAATGGCAACCCACTCCAGTATTCTTGCCTGCAAAATCCTATGGACAGAGGAGCCTGGAGGGCTACAGTCCATGGGTTTGCAAAGAGTCAGATGGGACTGGGCGACTGAGCACAAACACAGAACATTCTAGTGGGTATGAGATGGTGTCTTGTGACTTTGATTTGCATTTCCCTGAGGATTAGTAATGTTGAGCACGTTTTCATATACCTGTTGGCCATTTGTATATCTTCTTTGAAGAAATGTCTGTTTAGGTCCTTTGCCCATTTAAAAAATCTGGTTATTTGGTGTTTTTCTACTGAGTTGTAGGGATCCCTTATATATTTTGGATATTAACCCCTTATCAGGTAAATGGTTTGCAGATATTTTCTCCCACTCCATATGTTGCTCTTTTATTCTGTTGATAGTTTCCTTTGCTGTTCAGAAGTTTCTGAGTTTAATGTAGTCCCACGTGTCTATTTTTGCTTTTGCTGCCTGTTTGTTTTTGTTTTTGTTTTTGTTTTGGTATTGTATCTAGGAAATCATTGCCAAGCACAGTGTCAAGGAGCTTCCCTCTATGTTTTTCTTCTAGGAGTTTTTCAGTTTCAAGTCCTAAGTATAAGTCTTTAATTCCTTTTCAGTTGATTTAATGCAAGATATAAAGTAAGTGTCTGATTTCTTTCTTTTGCATATGGATATCTAGTTTCCCAGACTCCATTTGTTGAAGAAACTGTCCTTTCCCTGTTGCGTTTTCTTGACACCCTTGTGGAAGATCACTTGCCATATATATGTGGGTTTATTTTTGAGTTCTTGATTTTTTCCGCTGATCTATACGTCTATCTTCATACCAGCACCATACTGTTTTAATTACTTAGCTTTGTAACATATTTTGAAACCAGGAAGTGTGATGCCTTTAGCTGTGTTCTTCTTTCTCAAGATTGTTTTTGCTATTTAGTGTCTGTTGTGATTTTGTGTGAATTTTAAGATTGCGTTCTCTCTTCCTGTAAGTGCCATTGAGATTATTTTGGAATTGCATTTAATCTCTAGATGACTATCGGTAGTATGGATATTTTAACAATATCGAATCTTCCAGTCTATGAAGACTGGAAAGATATATTTCTATTTACGTGTGTTTTCTTTAACTTCCTCATCTCTGTCTTGTAGCTTTTAGCATACAAGTCCTGCTTTCTTGATTAAGTTTATTCCTAAGTATTTTATTCTTTTGGCTGTGATTGTTTTCTTAATTTCCTTTTTGTATGGTTTATTATTCGTGTGTAGAAACACACCTTTTTTTTCCCCTTGCCATGAATGTGTTTTTTTTTCATTGAACGAAAGAGTCTTTAAATTCTGTAGTGCTTTACAGTTTTCAGAAGTTTCACACATGTGGTTTCATATAATCCCGTAATAGCCCCTTTTTGTCCCCTTCACCTATATTGCCCCTGCCCCTTCCCTCTCCCCACTGGCAACCGATACTCTGCTCTCTGTTGGTGAGTCTGCTTCTTTTCTGCTTTATGCACTAGCTTTTTGTAATGGGATGGTATGTAATTTCTCATAGTGGTCTCTTATGATCTTTTTCACTTCCGAAGCATCAGTTCCATCTGTTGTAATGTCTCTTCTGAAGTTTTTCATTAAAGACTCACCCTGAGAATGGTTCAGAGTTTCGCTCATTTCATATATGCACCATAGAATGTCTCACGGTGCAAATTATCATAATGATGAAGAAATCTGTGGAGAGAAGTTCACCTGATGTTTCTGTGACCACCTCATGTGAGGCAGGGAGGAGTAAGCAGGCTAAACTCATCCATAAGAGGACTCACCCATAATCCTCTTTTCTTTGGGGGGTTAGAACTCCTCTGTATTGACCTTACCCAAAACCACTCAGCAAACACTAGGGACTTAAGGAGAACCAACGGCTAGTTCTGGACCTCTGCCTCCCCTGTCAATCTTACTTCTGCTCCTTTGGTGAACAAGTTTTATTAAGCAAGTCTCTCTTACAGTTATCCTGCAGCAAAACCTGTGTGTAACACTGTTAGCACTTGTAGGAACCTGAAAATGATTGCCTGTTCCAGCTTTTTGATTTTAGTCCTTAGGGAAGTATGGCTGAGAAATCTACATGGGAGTACTTTAAAGCAGATCTCAAATTTTGGTGCACATCAGAATCATTGACAATCTTGTTGAAACGAGGATTCCTCAGCCCCACCTTTATTCCAATTCTGATTCAGTCAACCTGGGTAGGAAAGGAGGCATGAATTTGCCTTTTGTTGGACTCCCAGGTTATGCTAATGCTGCTCCTCCAGAGGTTCCTCCTTGAGTATCCAGACCTTCAAGAGCATGCTTCTAATACTTGTTGTCACTTCTAAGGAGATGCTTAGTAGGTGAAAAAATGCTTTTGTAGGTGAAAAACTCTTGAAAGCCCCTTGGACTGCAAGGAGATCCAACCAGTCCATTCTGAAGGAGATAGGTCCTGGGTGTTCTTTCCAAGGACTGATGCTAAAGCTGAAACTCCAGTACTTTGGCCACCTCATGCGAAGAGTTGACTCATTGGAAAAGACTCTGATGCTGGGAGGGATTGGGGGCAGGAGGAAAAGGGGACGACCGAGGATGAGATGGCTGGATGGCATCACTGACTTGATGGACGTGAGTTTGAGTGAACTCTGGGAGTTGGTGGTGGACAGGGAGGCCTGGCGTGTTGCAATTCATGGGGTCGCAAAGAGTTGGATACGACTGAGCTACTGAACTGAATTGAACTGAGGTGAAAAACAGAGTGATGCCACAGAAAGGTCTTTCTTTCTGAACCATGCATGATTTTGTGTGACTTGAGACATATAACTTTAGTTAGAGTGGAAGATAGCCAACTTGGTCCATTTCCAGAATTCCTAGCAAAGAATAACTCTTGGGGTTTCAGTGAGAGAAGAGAAAGGGCATTGGACCATCATGTAGGGAATGCCCCTACTGATTTTATGTCTTTACTTATATCTAGAAGAAGATGATTGAGACAGATCTCAAGGCATGGTCCCATTAGTAACACAGAAGAATGGATGCCTGTTTTTGAACATAAAGAGCCAGGTTGAGTGATGAGAAACATGGCGAGTCTTTGACCTACTGCTTCTAACAAGTCACTTCAAGACATTCTTACTAATCTTTCAACCCAACCATTACTTACTGGCAGTAAGACCCAAAAGTGATGTCTTTGATAAGGTGACTGCTGACAAATTCTCTAATCTCAACTAAAGTAAACACAGATCCATTGTTCCCAGCCAGTGGCTGGCACAAAACCCTGATTGTCTTAACAGACATTTGACATGAAAATGGGAGACTTTTAAGCNTGAGGCAGGGAGGAGTAAGCAGGCTAAACTCATCCATAAGAGGACTCACCCATAATCCTCTTTTCTTTGGGGGGTTAGAACTCCTCTGTATTGACCTTACCCAAAACCACTCGTCAGCAAACACTAGGGACTTAAGGAGAACCAACGGCTAGTTCTGGACCTCTGCCTCCCCTGTCAATCTTACTTCTGCTCCTTTGGTGAACAAGTTTTATTAAGCAAGTCTCTCTTACAGTTATCCTGCAGCAAAACCTGTGTGTAACACTGTTAGCACTTGTAGGAACCTGAAAATGATTGCCTGTTCCAGCTTTTTGATTTTAGTCCTTAGGGAAGTATGGCTGAGAAATCTACATGGGAGTACTTTAAAGCAGATCTCAAATTTTGGTGCACATCAGAATCATTGACAATCTTGTTGAAACGAGGATTCCTCAGCCCCACCTTTATTCCAATTCTGATTCAGTCAACCTGGGTAGGAAAGGAGGCATGAATTTGCCTTTTGTTGGACTCCCAGGTTATGCTAATGCTGCTCCTCCAGAGGTTCCTCCTTGAGTATCCAGACCTTCAAGAGCATGCTTCTAATACTTGTTGTCACTTCTAAGGAGATGCTTAGTAGGTGAAAAAATGCTTTTGTAGGTGAAAAACTCTTGAAAGCCCCTTGGACTGCAAGGAGATCCAACCAGTCCATTCTGAAGGAGATAGGTCCTGGGTGTTCTTTCCAAGGACTGATGCTAAAGCTGAAACTCCAGTACTTTGGCCACCTCATGCGAAGAGTTGACTCATTGGAAAAGACTCTGATGCTGGGAGGGATTGGGGGCAGGAGGAAAAGGGGACGACCGAGGATGAGATGGCTGGATGGCATCACTGACTTGATGGACGTGAGTTTGAGTGAACTCTGGGAGTTGGTGGTGGACAGGGAGGCCTGGCGTGTTGCAATTCATGGGGTCGCAAAGAGTTGGATACGACTGAGCTACTGAACTGAATTGAACTGAGGTGAAAAACAGAGTGATGCCACAGAAAGGTCTTTCTTTCTGAACCATGCATGATTTTGTGTGACTTGAGACATATAACTTTAGTTACAGTGGAAGATAGCCAACTTGGTCCATTTCCAGAATTCCTAGCAAAGAATAACTCTTGGGGTTTCAGTGAGAGAAGAGAAAGGGCATTGGACCATCATGTAGGGAATGCCCCTACTGATTTTATGTCTTTACTTATATCTAGAAGAAGATGATTGAGACAGATCTCAAGGCATGGTCCCATTAGTAACACAGAAGAATGGATGCCTGTTTTTGAACATAAAGAGCCAGGTTGAGTGATGAGAAACATGGCGAGTCTTTGACCTACTGCTTCTAACAAGTCACTTCAAGACATTCTTACTAATCTTTCAACCCAACCATTACTTACTGGCAGTAAGACCCAAAAGTGATGTCTTTGATAAGGTGACTGCTGACAAATTCTCTAATCTCAACTAAAGTAAACACAGATCCATTGTTCCCAGCCAGTGGCTGGCACAAAACCCTGATTGTCTTAACAGACATTTGACATGAAAATGGGAGACTTTTAAGCCAAGCCGCTTTTTGAGAATGAAACGCTGCAATGGAAAAAAATGTTTTTCTTTTGAATGGTTCTAAAGAATCAATAGGAATTTATATCTAAAACTTTTCAAATCTAAAGAAAGGTGAGTTTTGGCAGGTTATGCTGAAAAGTCTATTGTGTGTACAGTCATTCGTTAGTATTTTCAGCCTTAGAATTAATTGCAACCCAAAGATGAACTTTGCACCATGCTTGTGAGTAGTTCTCAGAAGCCAAGAGCAGCACACCTGTCTTCTGCAAATTACTAATTCATTCAGCAGAGATCTTTGGTCAGATTCTATGAGGTCGTATATGTAGGCCTTGACTCATCGGGCTTGCTGTGTTTTGGTGGGTTGTAGATGTATGTACTCAAATAATAACAGATTGATGAGTTTTGGCAGGTTATGCTGAAAAGTCTATTGTGTGTACAGTCATTCGTTAGTATTTTCAGCCTTAGAATTAATTGCAACCCAAAGATGAACTTTGCACCATGCTTGTGAGTAGTTCTCAGAAGCCAAGAGCAGCACACCTGTCTTCTGCAAATTACTAATTCATTCAGCAGAGATCTTTGGTCAGATTCTATGAGGTCGTATATGTAGGCCTTGACTCATCGGGCTTGCTGTGTTTTGGTGGGTTGTAGATGTATGTACTCAAATAATAACAGATTGATTGAATTATGTCTTGGGAGTAGTGGATATTGGATATCCCAGTGGATATTGGATATCCCAGTGGATATCCAATAGTGAATATTCCCGGTATGCTTGGGAAGCACCAATGGTAGACAGCCTGTTGTCAGGGGAGGTGCAGGTGAGCAGAGCCTGAGAGGAGGGTGAGTTTGCCTGGCTCAACCCAGGTCTTCAGAGTCAAAGGACTAGTGTCTGGAAAAGCATGGATATGTGAACATGGGGACAGAGACCGTGTTGCAACTCATGTAGTCTCCTTGCCTACTCCAGTTTCTGGTACATTCAGTCACTCAGTAAATAATTTGAGATGAATCACAGTACATTTTCTCATCCTCACTGAGAGAGAGCAGTCTCTTTACTTCTGTTTCCCTCCACATTCAGATTATGAAAACACTTTCTAGAACTTTACACAGGGAAGAATGGAATTTCATCAGGAGTGCTGGGGAGATCTTTATCACTCAGTTTTGCGCTGTTGGTTGCAGGTGAAAATCTGGGATGCATGCTATTGATGGCTCAGAGCTTCGAAACTGAATGTTACCTTCGCTGGCCACTGTTCATTCATACATTTGTTCAATCATTCATCCAAAAAATATCTACTGAGCATCTATTAGGTGAAAGGCCCTTTCTGCGAATCAGGAATACAGGAGTGAGCAAAACAGACAAGGGCCACGCGCTCACAGAACTTATTACCTGTTGGAAACCCAGAAATGAAGTCCACACATAAACGGTCAAGGTCCTTCCAGATCGTGCTGAGTGTTGTGAAGATCTGTTTGAAAACGTTGGCAGGAAATGGTAGGTTTGGGTGAGCCCATCTTCCTTCCTACAGACAAGCCTTTGTGTTGTTATAGATACAGTGCTCGACTCTACATGTCAGAATTACCAGTATAGACCTAACATTTCATACCAGAAGTTTTCATAGGAATTAATTAAACCCCTTGCTGGTCTCTTGGTTCTGTACCTAGAGGGACCCCAGTTTCACTGATCTTGGAGGTGAATTAGGAAGAAGTGAGTGGAGGAGTGGTAGCAGGATAGAGAAAATTGCTCTGTACTACGGAGGGAGTGAGAAATGGGAGAAGTTCGTGAGAGAGGAGCCTGGAGCCTGGAAGCCTGTGAGCAGGAGGAGCTGGTGAAAACCCAGGACTGCTGGTGATAGAAGGGTCGAGGAAGGACTTTGGCACAAGAACAGAGCTGTCTCATGAGGATTTGCTTCTTTACTGTTGCTGAGTGGATCCAGAGGTGAACTCGCTCCTCTGTGGTTCCCTAAAGCCTCAGCTGGTTCTCAGCGCTCACTGCTGCTTTTCTGTGGCTGGATCCTCTTTGATAAATTCAAAGATGGGCTGAGTTCTGTGTCCAGGCTGGCAGTGAGCTATGACAAAGTCTGATCAGGGGACACAGGAAGTGGAAGGCAGCAGGAGCTGCTGACATTTGGGTTGCATTTTAATATAAGCCCAAAGAGGTTTGAAGTTAGCACAGATTGTAAAGTCATCTCTTGGAAGTAACAGAAATGTATTCTCCATCACTCTCATCTAGAAGATGGAGAAAAGGATTCTTCAAAGAGGTGTTATGAGAAATCCATAGTCAAGTTCTTGGCACGTTTTAGTTGTTACAAGCTGAATGCTCAGTTTCAGGGCGTCTCAGAAAGAAGGGGAAAGTTATCTACGTAAGGGAGCACATGACTAAACACACCACAGATGTATCAGTTACGTAAGAACATGCTGTGACTGCATAATAGCCCAGGGAACCTGCATCTTCTGGTTCACTCTAAGTTCATCAGCCTGTATATTCATGGGAGCAAGCACTGCATGGGCAGCAGAGCTGCTATGTAGCAGAAAGTAACTTTTTCTACTAAAATACAACATAAATCGCCATGCCTGTGACCTGGAGGTAGTTTTAACGTACACAAGCAAGGTTTTGAAACGTATTTCCAGATCTGTATCGTATTGTCTTTGGTTGTCTTTTACCTTAAAAGTGTGAGGAAAATGGTATCAGTGCTTAGGGAGAAGTGATTGTGCAGTGTTTGTGTTCTGGGTTTTTTAGAAGGTTCTGCAGTAACGGGTCTTCCCAGATGGATCTTGTGGTAAAACCCTCTTGCCAATGCAGATGACATAAGGAACTCTGGTTTGATCCTTGGGTCAGGAAGATCTCCTGAAGAAGGAAATGGCAACTCCAGTATTCTTGCCTGGAGAATTCCATGGACAGAGGAGCCTGGTGGGGTACAGTCCATGGGGCCACAGAGAGTTGGACACGACTGAAGCGACTTAGCCTGTACACAGTAACTGAAGGTAGGGGTCACCTCACGTCCTCAGAGTTTTCATCTGCTTTAGATGTATTGCAGCCGTACCTCCACATCTTCAGGAGTAAGAATGAACCACGATTGCTGGACAAAAACAAAACTTTGTCAGTCCGCTTTAAAGAAGGCAATTGAGTACATGGTCATAGACCCTGAGAGGTACTTGTGTTTAAAGGCTGTCTGGGGAAGTGTTAATACTTTGAAGATTTAAAAGTAAGATGCTCCTTCTACCTAGAACGGAGTAAAGCCCCACTCAGCCTTACTCCTCAGGACCTTCCCTCGGGTCTGAGAGGTGGCATGATGTGTCCATCTGTGTCCCACCTTCTGCCACCTTGATGCAGCCGTGGAAGTATAAAAGGCATGTTTCTTTCTATCACAACTTTCTTGAAGATTTACATTTGTTGAATAATAAGTAAGTACATTTGTCCAGCAGTTTGCAGTAGAAGGGTGTCCCTGCCCCGTTTCTCTGGAGCCATGTAATTCGGGGGAACTGGGGAGCCTCTTGGATCCACAGTCCTCTGTCTACAAGACCAGCTTGCAGATCTGTCCTGTCCTGCCTGCTCACCAGATTGCCACAGGCTGAATAAGAACATGCACGTGAAAGCGCTCTGTGGTCATGACTGTGGAAATCCTCACCAGTGTCAGGCCTTAGTATGTTCCTGTACATCTCAGCTCAGAAACAGGGTGTTTTCACAAGGTCCTACCAAACGGCACAGGGAACTATAGCCAATATCCCATGATAAACCATAATGGAAAAAAGTATGAAAAAGAGCTGTGAAAGAAGATATGTGTGTGTATACACACATACATACATATGTATGTATGTGTATAACTGAATCACTTTGCTGTACAGCAGAAATTAACACAACATTGTGAATCAACTATACTTGAATAAATTTTTTAAAAATAGACTGATTTCATAGTAAACAAAAGGACATAAAATACTCATTTTAAAGAGAGTAAATGTAACCTCAACTGAGATATATGCTCAGCTCAGACCTAGCTCACAGATTGGTGATTGCTAGGGTTGGAGGGGTGAGGGGCTGGAGAAATTGGTGAAGGGGTTCAAAAGGTAAAAAGAAGAAAAATATGGTATGTTATTGAGCAACAACAACAAAAAAACCAAGAAATATTTGGTTAAAAAAAAGTACTGAAAATGCCTGAGCCCGGAGGGTCTTATTGAGGGTAGTTAAATTTCATGATTTGACTATTACCTCACAAATTATAATGCTATACCAACGCTAGGTATTGCACTTTATCCTGGTCTGGCTATGTCCTTTTGTTCATAAAAGTATACCAGAATATACAAACATATAAATGCTTTGGACAGTTATGTAGACTTAGCTACAGAAACAAAAATATACTGACACTGGAATATAGTGCATTTTCTTAAATAGCACACAGCTTTAAAGAATACTTACTTGAAACTTGACATCAAGAATTTAAAATTCTCAGGCATAGACAAGAGATTAATTTAAACAGACTATATAATTCTGATAGCTTTATCTTTTAAAAATAGAATATTACATTAAATAACTTTGTCAAAGTTATTTAAAACTTTGAATGTAGATTCAGTGTTGACATTCAAATGCTAATTTTGACCTGTCCACTTTGTTTCCTTGTAAGAAATTATAAGTCGCATTATGAAATTTAGGTACAATTTCCCTTGTTTAAAAATTTCTCAAGTGTGGAAAAGTGGGCTATATAGTAAACAGATTATACTCCTTGTGATGATATCTTTCCAGATTGCTTATCAAGAGGTAAACAAATAATTTCACAGTCTCCTTATACTTAAGTCTTAAATTTGTAAAAATATGAACCAGGCAATAATAAATTGACATACTGAGGTGTCAGATAAATTGCCAGCTGTTTTAGAGGTATCCTTGTTGATGGAATAAAACTAATTTTATAAAAATGGGATATTTTTTGTTATTCTCATTTTTTTAAAGAAGATGGATAATAGCTCATACTGTAATTTTATTTTTTCTCCAATGGAAGTATCTTTTGAATTTTTTCCCTTATAAAGTACTGTAACAAAACAACTTCAATAAAGAGTAAAATGTTTGAACTCTTCAATAAAGAGTTCAACTCAGATATATTAACCCAAACATAATTTTAAAATTTTTTCAAAGAATATTCATCTACAGTGCTTTGTAATCAGACAACTTTTAACTGCTCCCTTTAAAAAGTCATAATTACCGTATGGCAATGTCAGTTAATATTTTTTCTCCTCAGTATTCATCTTCTTTCATCTTAGAGTCTAGCATGTAAAATTAATACTATAGGGCATGTCTGTACCTGTCCTGAGAGGGAAGGATTATAAAGGATTTCAAAGTTGGTCAGCTTTTCCTAGCAGATTAGATGCTGCCAAATAGTATGGTATTTGATTGTATAAGGCTCTATCTCTTTTTAAGGAATAGTCTTGTTTCACCCATGTTCAAGGTCAAAACCATTTTAATGTACTTCTGAGTACATTTAGTATGAAAGACATAGGCTCAAAATAACATTGCTATGGAGGATTTCCAATTTTGTTCCACAGTCAATGACCATAGCAGAATGAAATTTTGGAATTGGATGTTGCATGTTTTTAAAATGGATTCTCACACATACATATACACACAATTATCATTTGTTTTTCTTTAAGTAGATTTTGTGTGCATAACATATTTATAGATAGCACTTAAAATCTTCAAAACAAAATAAACAGTAATTTTTCCACTCTCCCCACATGTTGCAAACACTTTGGAAAGGAATTATTGGGTGGAAGTTTTTAGTATTTCATTCCTATTCACATGCTGTGTGTTTTTTCTAGCTAATAAATAGTTAATCAGGATTTTTACTTAGGTTATAAGATGGAATTGATGACATTTAATATCATAAATGGGAATACCGAAGGCTAATAGAAAACAGACTTACATGCTGTCAACATTAATTAGATCCAGTTCGGCAGAGTTCAGAGAGATGTGTCCTGAAAATTCTATAAAAGCCACAATCGGAGCATGTTATTATGATTAGTAATTACTTGTAGACTCCTTTTTATGGAGCAAAGCTGTGCTGAACACTTTATGAGTGAGTGACGTCGCTCAGTCGTGTCCGACTCTTTGCCACCCCGTGGACTGTAGCCTACCAGGCTCCTCTGTCCATGGGATTTTCCAGGCAATAGTACTGGAGTGGATTGCCATTTCCTTCTCCAGGGGATCTTCCCGACCCAGGGATTGAACCCGGGTCTCCTGCATTGTAGACAGACGCTTTACCGTCTCCTCATGCTCTTCTGTGATGGCTGAGGAAGCTGAGATCGGGGGACAAAAGTGACTCACCTGGGTGATACAGCTTGGATCTGTTCTCACGTTTCCCAGGTCCCAAACTTTGCTTACCACCACTGGATTTCAGATGTGGGGAGGGTTTGAGTTCCCAGTTTCCACTTTTGTTTCCTCCAGAATAGCTTTTTTGAAAAAGTATACTTTGCACTTGTTTGTTCATCCGGGTGAAAGTTCACTAGAACCAGGTTTCCTCTGTGCTGTACTCCTGACCCCCAAGGCCGAGGGGAGGAGCAGTTACATTAAAACCATGCCCCCTACAGCTGTGCCTGAGATCACATCCGGACCCTCCCCCTCCATGGTCCTCTGGCCATTCTACCCAGGGCATCTGTTGCATGCAAGGGCTATGGTTTGTGGGGTCAAAAAAGCCAGCATTTGGGGCTTTGGTGTTTTCTAAAAGCTCCATTACCCCAGGAAGGGAAGCAAAAATCAGGCTTCTTCTGATTACCGTAGGCTACAACTTAAAGCCTTCTGCAGACTTTTTAAAATAATCCCTTTCAAGCCCAGAAGTGTTAGAATGATGAAGACTCAAAACCATTACACCAGGGTGTATTTGTCATCTGAAGTTAAATAATCATTGAGGACAAAGAAGTTGTCACAAGTCTGTTCTGAAATTCAATATTTCTTAAAATCTTGCTTCAAGTAGCTTTTTTACTGATGGCATGTGAATGTCTAAGCAATTTGCATTTTGACATTTGGACTGAAATTGTGTACAGTGTGTGCTGGCCCGTTGTATTTTATAGAACAGGTGTAGTGAATGGGTTGATAAATAAAATGTTCAGAGGCAGAAATCACACACACTGGGATGAGGGTGTTTTGGGGGACACTTCTGTACCATGTGGTGATCCCTGAAATATATCCCAGCCTTACACACAACTCTCAACATCAAGGCAGTGAGGCTTATTGTTTTAATTTATGTGCAAGATCAGATCCTGGTGTATCACTATATAACATCCTATGATGTATCTAAGAGCCATAGAACTTTTAAAATGTGTCACATTTCTAAGTAGATCTGTGCCCTTTGAACTGGAAAGTGAAAGTGAAATCGTTCAGTCGTGTCGGACTCTTTGCGACTCCATGGACTGTAGCCTACCAGGCTCCTCAGTCCATGGAATTGTCCAGGCAAGAGTACTGGAGTGGGTTGCCATTTCCTTCTCCAAGGGATCTTCCCGACCCAGGGATTAAAGCCAGGTTTCCTGCATTATAGGCAGATGCTTTACTGTCCGAGCCACCAGGGAAGCTGAACTGGAAGGTGTGCTTAAATGCCTCCCTGGGAGCAAAGCAGAGAGCCGATTCCATAACACTGAGTTGCGATTCCGGTATCACTTGTTAGTGGGCTGATACAGTCTTGATATTACCCGTCTTACTAAATGCCTGGATATGCAGTTTCTGCAATTCAAGACCCAAGTAAATCTTGCATATTTTTCTAGCAATCCATCTTTGCAGACATCTTGAAGGGACAGCTCTGTCTTTTTTGTCATCCCAGTTTGCCGCTTGTACAGATCCTTGGGCAAGACCGGTTACACCCACACAAGTATTGGGGTTGTGTTTTAATTTTAGTCCATCAGGAGAGCCCCTGTCTGAGGGTACCAGCCACTGCAGGGTGGAGACAGCCAGCGATGGGAACTGGCATTAGAACAGAGTTAAGTGGCCTGATAGGGTCCATGTGTAGGAACTGGAGGCTATGAATTAGTCCTTGGGAAGAAGCCTTCCAGTATTGCATTATGTGAGTGGTAACAGGACTGAGCCAGACACCTGGCTTCTAAAATCATTATAAAGAGATGCTATCTTTGTGCCGTTGATGGCTGCATGAGATGAGGCAGGCTGGTTTCTGTCTCTGCTGTTTAAACTTTACTCACTCACGCTCCCCGGGGAACCCCTTGCTTTTTCATGCTGCAGGGTTGCATGCTTTCACTGCCAAAGTCAGTGATTCTATAGAGGCTGCCACCATGGTTTGGCTTTTGATGTGTCTGTGTGTGTACACTCATGTTTCTGACCTCATGCTTTGGTTAGTTGTTTACCTACAAAAATGCTAGAAGATATGACAGTATTACTGGAGTATCTCTACTTACGATGTACCTGCTTACAATGAGCAATTATAATGACTACCAATTCTATAAACAAGGAGAAAAAAATTTTAAGGTAATCCAGCAATGAAAAATCTGAAAAGTATCAATAACCTTACATCCTTACTCAGGTTCTCAGTATCCTGATGAATGCCATTCTTTGTGCCTGCATGTCATTGTGGTTGAGTATAATTGAGTTCCCAGAATAATAGAGCTTTGAAACATTAGACAGGACTGTTCTGTGTGTGTATGTTTTTCATAAACCAGTCCTGTATATTAAGTATGTACTGAATGTGGAGGATGGTTATATTTTGCAATAGACAGTAAAATCTGTCTCTGTAGAAGAGAGGACACAGACAGTGCCAATAAATACAATAAGTATGCTCTGTAATACGTTGGAAGGTGCTGAGTTCTCAAGAAAAATGAAGCAGTGTAGGGTGCTCAAGGACACAGGAGCAGAATGTGAGAAACACCTCATTGAGCAGGTAGCATCTGAGCAGAGACTTAAAGGAGTTGAGGAAGTAAACATCATGGATATCTAGGGGAAGATGGCTGCAGTCAGAGGGAACAGTAAGTGGAAAGATCTGAGGCTGGTCTGGCCATGGAACAGTGAGGGGGCTAGTGTGGCTGGTGAGGGTGAGGCAGGAGAGGAGAGATGGAGACAGGGGTCTAGATCCATAAGGGGTGGATTCTCAAGTCTCTGTAGCTGCATATGCATGACTGGACTTTGGATTGACTCTGAGAAGATTGTGGGGCCTTTGGGAGATTTTTCAGTTCAGTTCTGTTCAGTCACTCAACAGTGTCCGAGTCTCTGCAACCTCATGAATTGTAGCACGCCAGGCTTCCCTGTCCATCACCAACTCCTGGAGCTTACTCAAACTCACGTGCATCAAGTCAGTGAAGCCATCCAACCATCTCATCCTCCATCGTCCCCTTAATGCATGACTGGACTTTGGATTGACTCTGAGAAGATTGTGGGGCCTTTGGGAGATTTTTCAGTTCAGTTCAGTTCATTCACTCAACAGTGTCCGAGTCTCTGCAACCTCATGAATTGCAGCACACCAGGCTTCCCTGTCCATCACCAACTCCTGGAGCTTACTCAAACTCACGTGCATCGAGTCAGTGAAGCCATCCAACCATCTCATCCTCCATCATCCCCTTCTGCCTTCAATCTTTCCCAACATCAGGGTCTTTTCAAATGACTCAGTTCTTCACATCAGGTGGCCAAAGTATTAGAGCTTCAGCTTCAGCATCAGTCCTTCCAATGAAAATTCAGGACTGATTTCCTTTAGGGTGGACTGGTTGGATCTCCTTGCAGTTCAAGGGACTCTCAAGAGTCTTCTCCATCACCACAGTTCAAAAGCATCAATTCTTCAGTGCTCAGCTTTCTTTATAGTCCAGCTCTCACATCCATACATGACTACTGGAAAAACGATCACTTTGACTTGACAGACCTTTGTCAGCAAAGTAATGTCTCTACTTTTTAATATGCTGTCTAGGTTGGTCATAGCTTTTCTTCTAAGGGGCAAGCGTCTTTTAATTTCAAGGCTGCAATTACTATCTGCAGTGATTTTGGAGCCCCCCAAAATAAAGTCTGTCACTGTTTCCATTGTTTCCCCATCTATTTGCCATGAAGTGATGGGACCAGATGCCATGATCTTAGTTTTCTGAATGTTGTGTTTTAAGCCAGCTTTTTCACTTTCCTCTTTCACTTTCATCAAGAGGTTCTTTAGTTCCTCTTCACTTTCTGCCATAAGGGTGGTGTCATATGCATATCTGACGTTATTGATATTTCTCCCAGCAATCTTGATTCCAGCTTGTGTTTCATCCAGCCCAGCATTTCACATGATGAGTCCTGGGATTTCTTTGGAAGGAATGATGCTAAAGCTGAAACTCTAGTACTTTGGCCACCTCATGCAAAGAGTTGACTCATTGGAGAAAACTCTGATGCTGGGAGGGTTTGGGGGCAGGAGGAGAAAGGGACGACAGAGGATGAGATGGCCGGATGGCATCACCGACTCAATGGACATGAGTCTGAGCGAACTCCAGGAGTTGGTGATGGACAGGGAGGCCTGGCGTGCTGCAATTCATGGGGTTGCAAAGAGTCGGACACGACTGAGTGACTGAAGTGAACTGAACTCTGCATGTAAGTTAAATAAGCCGGGTGACAATATACAGCCTGGATGTACCCCTTTCCTGATTTGGACCCTGTCTGTTGTTCCATGTCAGGTTCTAACTGTTGCTTCTTGCCTTGCATACAGATTTCTCAGGAGGCAGGTCAGACAGTCTGATATTCCCATCTCTTGAAGAATTTTCCACAGCTTGTTGTGATCCACACAGTCAAAGGCTTTGGCATAGTCAGTAAAGCAGAAGTAGATGTTTTTCTGAAATTCTCTTGCCTTTTCGATGATCCAACAGATGTTGGCAATTTGATCTCTGGTTCCTCTGCCTCTTCTAAATCCAGCTTGAACATCTAGAAGTTCACAGTTCACGTACTGTTGAAGCCTAGCTTGGAGAATTTTGAGCATTACTTTACTAGCGTGTGAGATGAGTACAATTATGTGGTAGTTTGAACATTCTTTGGCATTGCCTTTCTTTGGGATTGGAATGAAAACGGGCCTTTTCCAGTCTGGTGGTCACTGCTGAGTTTTCCAAATTTGCTGGCATATTGAGTGCAGCACTGTAACAGCATCATCTTTTAGGATTTGAAACAGCTCAGTGGGATTCCATCACCTCTACTAGCTTTGTTTGTAGTGATGCTTCCTAAGACCCACTTGACTACATTCCAGCATGGCTGGCTCTAGGTGAGTGATCACACCATTGTGATGATCTGGGTCATGAAGATCTTTTTTGTGTAGTTCTTCTGTGTATTCTTGCCACTTGTTTGTAATATCTTCTGCTTCTGTTAGGGCCATACCATTTCTGGTCCTTTATTGTGCACATCTTTGCATGAAAAAAATCTTCGGGAGATTTTTAGCAGAGGTGATTGTGACCTGACTTCATGTTAAAAGAATTCTGCTGCTTTGCTACAATGATAGTAGACTATAGAGGGCAGTGGTGGACCCAGGCGGTCCAGTAAAAGGCTCCTGCCGGGCTTNTTCTTTGGCATTGCCTTTCTTTGGGATTGGAATGAGAACGGGCCTTTTCCAGTCTGGTGGTCACTGCTGAGTTTTCCAAATTTGCTGGCATATTGAGTGCAGCACTGTAACAGCATCATCTTTTAGGATTTGAAACAGCTCAGTGGAATTCCATCACCTCTACTAGCTTTGTTCGTAGTGATGCTTCCTAAGACCCACTTGACTACATTCCAGCATGGCTGGCTTTAGGTGAGTGATCACACCATTGTGATGATCTGGGTCATGAAGATCTTTTTTGTGTAGTTCTTCTGTGTATTCTTGCCACTTGTTTGTAATATCTTCTGCTTCTGTTAGGGCCATACCATTTCTGGTCCTTTATTGTGCACATCTTTGCATGAAAAAAATCTTCGGGAGATTTTTAGCAGAGGTGATTGTGACCTGACTTCATGTTAAAAGAATTCTGCTGCTTTGCTACAATGATAGTAGACTATAGAGGGCAGTGGTGGACCCAGGCGGTCCAGTAAAAGGCTCCTGCCGGGCTTCCCTGGTGGCACAGGCACAGGTGAAGAGTCTGTCTGCCAGTGCAGGAGTGAGAGTTGGACCCCTGGTCTGGGACGATCCCACATGCCCTGGAGCAGCTGAGCCCATGTGCCACAGTTCCCGAGCCTGTGCTCTAGAGTCTGTGTTCTGTAACAAGAGAAGCCACTGCAGTGAGAAGTACACTGTAACAGCATCATCTTTTAGGATTTGAAACAGCTCAGTGGAATTCCATCACCTCTACTAGCTTTGTTCGTAGTGATGCTTCCTAAGACCCACTTGACTACATTCCAGCATGGCTGGCTTTAGGTGAGTGATCACACCATTGTGATGATCTGGGTCATGAAGATCTTTTTTGTGTAGTTCTTCTGTGTATTCTTGCCACTTGTTTGTAATATCTTCTGCTTCTGTTAGGGCCATACCATTTCTGGTCCTTTATTGTGCACATCTTTGCATGAAAAAAATCTTCGGGAGATTTTTAGCAGAGGTGATTGTGACCTGACTTCATGTTAAAAGAATTCTGCTGCTTTGCTACAATGATAGTAGACTATAGAGGGCAGTGGTGGACCCAGGCGGTCCAGTAAAAGGCTCCTGCCGGGCTACCCTGGTGGCACAGTGGTGAAGAGTCTGTCTGCCAGTGCAGGAGTGAGAGTTGGACCCTGGTCTGGGACGATCCCACATGCCCTGGAGCAGCTGAGCCCATGTGCCACAGTTCCCAAGCCTGTGCTCTAGAGTCTGTGTTCTGTAACAAGAGAAGCCACTGCAGTGAGAAGCAGTGAGAAGCCTGCACACCCCAACCAGAGAGTAGCCCTGCTCTCCACAACCTGAGAAAAGCCCATGCAGCAGCAAAGACCCAGCACAGCCAAAAATGCATAACGAAGCCTTAAGGAAAAAGAGAGGCTACTGCGTCGACCCAGTTAGGATGGGCTGCAGACCAGGATGGTTGCCAGGGAGATAGGGAGATGTGGTTGGGTTCTGGAAATATTTTGAGGTTCAGTAATATTCCCTGGTTGGAAATATACCCAGAAGAGAAAGAGAGGCATCAGGAGTAGTGCCAGGATTTTTGCTCTGAGTAGCTGGAAGGATTTAGTTATCACCAAGCGAGATAACCAGTCCATTCTGAAGGAGATCAGCCCTGGGATTTCTTTGGAAGGAATGATGCTAAAGCTGAAACTCCAGTACTTTGGCCACCTCATGCGAAGAGTTGACTCATTGGAAAAGACTCTGATGCTGGGAGGGATTAGGGGCAGGAGGAGAAGGGGACGACCGAGGATGAGATGGCTGGATGGCATTAGGGGCAGGAGGAGAAGGGGATGACCGAGGATGAAATGGCTGGATGGCATCACTGACTCGATGGGTGTGAATCTGAGTGAACTCTGGGAGTTGGTGATGGACAGGGAGGCTTGGCGTGCTGCGATTCTGGGGTCGCAAAGAGTCGGACACGACTGAGCGACTGAACTGAACTGAACTGAACTGAAGTGAGATAAGAAGGCTGGAGTTAGAGCTGATTGGGAAGGAAGGTCAGTTCATTCTTGGATGTGCTGAGTCTGAATTGCCTGAGATGTAAGCAAGTGGAGAGTTGGAATAGGCAGGTTGATTCATTTAGGCTGGAGGTCAATCCTGTAGATAGACCCTGGGGAGTCATTGGCATGTTGATTTGAATTTGTCTGTAACTCAGAACGAGATTACCAAGATAGTGAGAGTGGACAGAGAAAAGACTTGAAGACCAAGACCTGGGGCTCCCCAGCATGTAGCGGGTGCAAGAGGAGGAGTCAGAAAAGGAGGCTGAAAAGGAGTGACCAGTGAGTTGGGCAGGAAATCCAGATCCTTGGAAGGGGAGCCCAGAAAGTGTTTTGGGAAGGAAGTCATGGCCACGGGTGTCCAATGTGCTGACGGCTCCAGTAGGCTGAGGACTGAGACGTCACGGCTGTGATGAGCAGCAGAGACTCACCACCTTGGTGATCTTTTTTTGTAAATATTTGTTTATTTATTCACTTGGCTGGGCCAGGCCTTCGTTGCTGTATGTGGGCTTTCTCTGGCTGCCGCAAGTGGGGGGCTACACCGTGGTCACCGTGGTCGGGCCTCTCCTTGCAGTGGCTTCTCTTGTTGTGGAGCGTGTGCGCTTCAGTAGCTTCAGCTCACGGCTCTAGAGCACAGGCTCAGTAGCTGTGGTGCATGGCCTTAGCGGCTCCGAGGCATGGGGCCTTCCCGGACCAGGGGTCAAACCTGTGTCCCCTGCATGGGGAGGTGGATTCTTTACCACTGGACCACCAGTGTAGTTCCTGCTTTGGTGATCTTAAAGAAAGCAGTCTCAGTGAAGTGCTAAGGCAGAAGCCTGATGGGAGGTGAAGGGTCTAGAACTGTGGGGAGAGGATTTAAATTTAAGTGTAGAGAGTATATTTTGCTTTGCTACCAAGGAGACGAGAGAAATAGGACCGTCGCTCACAGGGAAGCAACATCAAGATAAGAGTCTTGGTTTAATGAGAAACGGTACAGTGTACTTCCTTGCGTTCCAGTGAGGATGATCCAGCAGAGACGAGACGAGCTGCTACTATGGAGGGAAGCATGGGGAACTGTCCAGATGTGGACGTGGACCAGGAAAGGAGACCTCGTGCACAGGCAAGAGGATCGACTTTAGAAGAATGAGGTCAACTATAAACTTGGTGCAGTTGCTTTGGTGGCAGAAGCCTCTGGAAATTTCTTCTGATTGTTTCAGCTTTGTCAGGGAAGAAAGAAATCAACTAGATCCTATCAGCTCAGTCTTGGAAGATAGAGAATGGAATGGAGGAGAGAAGTTGTGAGGTGACGGTCTGTCGGAATAAGTCAGAGAGTGGAGGCAGGGAGACAGAGACTGTAGTTGCCGAGCAGCGTCAAGGATTTGAAAGTGGGGCCTGGCATCCTCATTCATCTTCTGCCGCCAGGTTTAGCTGCACAGGTACAGGCATGACACAGGTAGAGCTGGATCAACCAGGGCCATGCCAAGTAAACAAGACAGGAGAGGACCAAGGGGGTATAAAAGGGGATGTTATAATGGAATTGAAGCTGGTTAAAGGAGCAAGAGAGAACTTGGAGGTGATTAGAGACAGTGAAAAGGTGACAGGTGGAAATGATGGATTAGGGGTCCAATGGAGCTGAAGGATTGCTGGATTCTGGATACTAGAAGGAGTGGGTTGGAAAGATTGAAGGTGGAGATCAGATAGGAGCTTGCCTGATGTTATGATTATGGGTGGATCGCAGTTACTGGTAATGACAAGGTCCCCGGGTACAGCCAGGAGCATGAATGTGTGTGAGGTTAGGGTGCAGGCCTGCATCGTTGGAGGATCCGAGAGGCCCTCCTTCAAGGCTCTGAGAGACTCAGACATGAGCAGGGTAATCTGTGTGTAGAGAAATGACTAAGCATTATGGTGTTGGAGAGGTGGACCGTCAACAAAGAGCTAATGACATCATTAGAAAGTATGGCGGAAGGGATCTGGAGTCCAAAGTTTTCAGCAGCAATGGGGGACCATGATGCTACCATTTGGCAAGGTAATCTGTGTCTTAGGCTTGAGCTAAGACGTTGGCATTGGAGCCAAAATGGACCTCATTTTATTTCTTAAGTGCACTCATGTTCCCTTTAGATATTTTGACCAAGCAGACAGGTTTGCTTGTTCGGTTATTCATGTGTTGGCAGGATCTTAGTTCTCCTGACCAGGAATCAAATCTTTCTTTGCCCCTTGCAGGGGAAGCTCACAATCCTATCTACTAGACTACAGAAAACTCCCTGGACCTCATTTTGGATCTTAGATCTCTACCACTTACTGTCTGGCAAGTACTAACCCCTCTCATTCTCAATTTCCTCACCTGTTGCATAGAGACAATAATAGTACACACCCCAAAGATTCAGTTCAGTTCAGTTCAGTTGCTCAGTCGTGTCCGACTCTTTGCGACCCCATGGACTGCAGCACGCCAGGCTTCCCTGTCCATCATCAACTCCCGGAGCTTACTCAAACTCATGTCCATGGAGTAAAGGTCAAATAAGATAATGTATATAAAATGTTAAACAGAATGCCTGGCATATAGTAACTACTTAAAATATCGTTACAGTGTCACTCCCTGGTCCCTGGTCTCTTCACATGAGACTCTGTGCCTCCAGTTTGGAGCACGGTGACTGTTGATCCGTCTATTCTTGGGAAGCACCAGCTGTTTGCTGCATAAGGTTTATTTGCCTTCGTTTCTCAGAGACGTTTGGCTCAAATGATTTCCTGGGTCCTGAATTGAACTTGCTTTTCTCCAACTAATTGAAAAATTCACTTGTTTTGTTGCGACTTTCAAAAGCACAAATAGCCTCGTGTGTTTGTTGCATGTATAATTAATTTCTAAATTAAAGTTTTTGAAAAGCCAGAGGTTCACATGTGATGAAATCTGAAGCTTCTTTAAGACCCTCTGTGATGAAGCCCCCAGAATAAGTCTCCATTCGAGTCCTCCGAGTTTTGTGCTTCCCTTGAGCAATTGGTTCATGTTTAATTCTAGACACAAACCTCTTGGACCTGGCTGTAGAAACATGTTAGAGTCATGTTTGTGACTGCCTTCACTGGGGACAGAGAAGCTGGTGGCTTTGTGAGTTTGCCTCTCCGCTCCCCCATCTTCACTTTACTCCCTTGCTGCTGCTGCTGCTGGTAAGTCGCTTCCGTCGTGTCCGACTCTCTTACGTGGCTTTATTTCTCATAGCGCATATTTTTCCTCTTGCTGTGTCTCCTGCGTCCTTTCAGTGGACTTTGCAGCCAGCTGTTTGGCACCAGGCTGTGCATAAGTAGTTCTTTAGGAGGATGGATTTGGGCATTTGGACCCATCCCTCCCCACACCTCACAGAGTACCTATCATAAAACAGGCGTTCGGTAAACATTTGTTAGAGCAGTAAAAACTTATTCAGTCCTATCCGTGAAATGGAGATGTGCCCCCAGCTATTTGTTTTGAAGTGCTTTATAATGATTATGATAATAATAATGGCTGGTAGTTATGGAGTGCTTGCTCTGTGTCTGTTTTTTATACGTTATCTTATTTAATCTTCCTGATGATCTTATGCAATAACTGCAGTTACTACGCCCATTTTACAGACAGGAGATCTAGAGTGTAAAGTATGATACCTGAATTCAGGGAGCTGGAAGCAGAGGAGCAAGGATGTACCTGGAACCTTTCTCACTTTCATTCATTGTATTCTATCCACACAATAACACTGGCAGAACGTGTCTCTCTAGAAGGAACTAGACACTCTCCTCCATCTGGGGTGCCAGCCCTCTCTCTGCATCCTTTGGTCCAAGTCACCAAACACCATGTAGAATGCTCTGCTCTGACCTTGGAGCAGGGAGCGGCTGGCAGCCTGGCCAGTTCAAGTCCCAGTAGAGTTACGGGGTGGCACAGTCATTGTGTTTCTTTAAAACAGAGAAAGGAAATGAAAAGCTATCCTCACCATGAAAGAACATGGGGGAAATTTGAATACATGTTATTAAAGGGAAGAAATCAGTCTGAAAAGTCTACCCACTGTACAATTACGATAATATTCTTAAAAAAGGTAAAAATATGGAGATGGTAAACGGATCAGTGTTTGCCTGGAGTTAAGGAGAAGGGAGATGAATGGGCAAAGCATAGATGATTTTTTAATTGTTTTTTTAAAAATTGAAGTATAGTTGATTTACAGCGTTGTGACAATCTCTGCTAAACAGCAACGTGACTCAAAGATGGTAAAGAATCTGTCCGCAGTACAGAAGACCTGGGTTGATCCCTGGGTCAGGAACAGCCCCTGGAGGAGGGCATGGAAACCCACTCCAGTACTCTTGCCTGGAGAATCCCATGGACAGAAGAGCCTGGCGGGCTACAGTTCGTGGGCTCACACAGAGTCGGGTACCACTGAAGCAACTAAGCAGCAGCAGCAACACACACATGCACTCTTTTAAAATCTTTTCCAGTATGGTTCATCCCAGGAGATTGGATATAGTTCCCTGCACTGTACAGTGAAAATGAAAGTCGCTCAGTCGTGTCAGACTTTTTACGACCCCAAGGACTATCCATGGAATTCTCTAGGCCAGAATACTGGAGTGGGTTGTCGTTCCCTTCTCAGGGGATCTTCCCAACCCAGGGATCGAACCGAGCTTTCCCGCATTGCAGGTTTCTTTACCAGCTGAGCCATCAGGAAAGCCCAAGAGTATTGGAGTGGGTAACCTAGCCCTTCTCCAGGGGATCTTCCTGACTCAGGAATCGAACCAGGGTCTCCTGCATTGCAAGTGGCTTCTTTACCAGCTGAGCTACAAGAGAAGCCCCGTACTGTACAATAGGACCTTATTTATCCATTCTAAATGTGATAGTTTGCATCTACCAGCTGCAGCCTCCCATTCAATCCCTCTCCACCCATCCCTGCCCCCCTCCCCCCCCCCCCCCCCCCCCCCCTTCCCCCCCCTCCCCNTCGTCACTAATCCCAGAAATTCTTAGCAGAGGTTCCTAGAACATTCTAGGGTGTCATAATACTTATGAGACTGTCTCTTATACACATCTAGATGTGTATAAGAGACAGCCTCTCCACCCATCCCTGCCCCCCCACCCGCTCCCGCACCTTGGCAACCACAAGTCTGATGTCTCTGAGTCTGTTTTGTTTTGTAGATGAGTTCATTTGCAAAGCACAGATGATTTTTCGGGCAGTGAAAAAACTCTCTACGACTGTAATGATAGATACATGTCATTATGCCTTTGTCCAAACACATAGAATGCACAACATCATGAGTCAACCCTGCTATAAACGGTGGATTTGGGGTGATGGTGATGTGTCAGTATAAGTTCATCAGTTATAACAAATGATGGGGAGTGTTGATAATGAGGGAGGCTGTGCTTATGTGAGGGTAGGGTAAGTGGAAATCTGTGTCCCTTCCCCTCAATTTTGCTGTGAATCTAAAACTGCTCTAGAAGAAAGTCTACTTTAAAAAAAAACCTGCATTCCTCATAGCCAACCCCCTAGTATTCCATTGTTGTAGGACTGAGAGCTAGCTGGCAGCATGCTTAGATTGCAAGGGGAAAAAGAAGGATAAGCTGACTTTGATTGAAATTCCACTGTAGGCACGTTGAGGAATTTTAAAGAAGCTCTGAGCCAGTGAGTGCTGTGGGCTCCTTTTGTTTAAATTTGGCACTGGCTGGAAGGCTCTGCTGCCGGAAGGAGCTGGTGTGGAGGAGAGCCAGATCTGTAGCAAGTCCTGAAGCGTGCCCTCTTTTCATCCCGAGATTTCGATCATGGTGCCAAGTGGCAGGGCTTCTGTGGAGCTTCTCGTGCCCCAAGTGGCCTGCGAGATCCCCCCCATGTGGGGGCCCATGCTCTCACTTTTCTTGTCCCCTTCGCCCCTTCTTTTGTCCTCTGTTATGGAAACGGGTCTCTGACAGTGTTCTGCACAGCTGGGGAAGCCAAGGATTCTGAGAGGAATCACAGGCTGAGAAGTCCTCTTAGCCCTGAGCTGTCTTGGGAAGATTAACATGGGTAAACTGAAACTGTTCCTCTCACCCTTTTCAGTGGATGCAACCTCAGATTTTATTTTACTCCAGTGATGTCTTGGAACATCTCCTCTGGACCCCTGGGCTTTGGGGAAGTGGTTGGAGTTCCTTGGGGGTAAGATAGTAGAAAAACTCATATTGCCATTTTGATTACATAAATATTTTTGAAAAATAAAGTTTGACAGCAGTTAAGAGTTGAAAAGTGGTATTATTTATGCCAAGTGTTTTTCCTAACTTGTAAAAATATTATATAATTGTGTGGTAACTGAGCAGTGTGGTTTTTTATTTCATCACATTCTTTGGGGTCTAATTTTCTTGATTTCTCCTTGTGCATTTCCCTGCCCATGCTCCAGATCCCCCTCTTCTCCTTTGGGGCAGTACCCTCTGGCACCCCTGGTTTGGGGTTGTAGGTCAGCATGCACAGGGGCCAATCTGTGGGGAAAAATGCACATGAGAAGAGGACTTTGTGTTGTAAGTGAGCAATCCATTGACGTCTGTACCAAGATCGGAAGCAGAAGACAGAACCAGAGGTAGACAGGATGAACTGATGAAGATAGGCTTACATCTGGAGGAGATGAGACACTGAACAAGGAGCAAATAGGTAAACTGAGGCAGTTCTGGAGCAAATTGCAAGACCTTAGGTGGCATTGCCTTCTTGGGAGAGATCTATCTTTTGCATCGGACAGTACACTCCGTAGTGCTAGGTGTTCTTTGGACTTAACCATACCTAACAAAATCTGTAATTAGCATCTCTTTGTTTGAGGACACTTAGTATAGTGCCAGCATTCATGTAATGGGCCCGTGGGAGTTAATAACAGTAAAACAACAAGCAATCCCAATTCGAATAAGTGGGCTTTTTTTAAGTAAAGCAATTTCAGATAATTGGTGGCTCTTGGATTCCCTAAGGAAAGGGGATTTTCCTCATCATCCTTTTAACAGACAAAATATGTGGAACGCTCTCTAAAATGCTATAATATCAGAGACTTTAAATAATTTAATCACCAAAATCTTATTATCCTCTTGCCTGCAGGCTTTCTAGCAGAAAGTGCAATTAAATTAAATGTAGGGGAAAAAATGGACTCTTAAATTCGAGACTTTCCTGCATTTCTTTGCCTTTCTTGAGGATCTCATTTTCTTTTCTTCGTGTTTGGCAGAGAACACATACTCTTGAAGCTATTGCAGACAGGGTGAGAAGAGACCTTCTGAGTTCAGTAAATCCATCTGAACGGATGGGTGAACGCATCTTCCCATCCGTTGTGAAAGAGCCTGGAAGACAGATAGTGAGGTGGCAGGTCTATGACTTGGAGCTCATAGAGTGACAGATTTAGTGTTGGCCACAGTGTCTGTGAAACACCCTGTATAATTTTTCTGGAATTTGTGTCACTTCAGTTTCGGAAACTTCTAGGTGTGTATCCTTTGTTTATCACTTCTTGTTATAAAATTTTTTAAACACTTTAAAATGTAGAGAGAACGTTTACTAGGCCTCTGTCTTAGGTCTGGTTCCCCGGGAAACAGGTTCTGATGCAGAAATTTGGGTGCAGGTGATTGTCTGAGAAGAGCTATTGGGATCAGCATCTGTCAGGAGTGAAACAAGTGGACAGGTCAGAGAGAGGAGGTGAGTTAAAGGCAATTTCAATGACGTCCTCAGTCAGCACTAAGAACTGTGGACCGGGGTGGCCTGGAAGAGGCACACTAGGCAACACCAGCAGTGCATGTGTGTGCTCAGTCCTGTCCGACTCTTTGCGACCCTGAGGACTATAGGCCACCAGGCTCCTCCGTCCATGGGATTTCCCAGCTAAGAATACTGGCCTGGGTTGCCATTTCCTCCTCCGGGGATCTTCCTGACCCAGGGATCAAACCTGAGTCTCCTGCATTGGCAGGTGGATTCTTTGCCACTGAACCATGTGGAAAGCTCTGACACCAGCAGTATCCACTGCATTTAGCCATCACCCAGCCTCCTCTGTTGTCAGCCTAAGGGACAACTTGCTTGCCCTCTACTTCGACCCACTTCTCCCACTTCTGCCCACCTGGGCTTTTTTGTTTTGTTTTGTTTTTTTTACAACTTCATTGAAGTATAATTATGTACCATAAAGTTCACTCAACTCAGTGATTTTTAGTAAATATATCCAGTTATGCAACCATCACTCAAATCCACTTTCAGGACATTTTTATTACCCTAATTAGCATATTCCTTTTGAAAATGACTCCTGGTATATTTTGAAGCAGATCACTTTAGTGAGGTTTTAATGCAATTAAATTCTTAGCTGAAGGGATCTATTGATAGGAATTTTTAAAAGACACATTCCTCTGAATAAGTGAGGTGCCGTTTGAGGTCACATGATAGGTGACCTGGGAAGATATAGGAAGCATCACTACAAATAAAGCTAGTGGAGGTGATGGAATTCCAGCTGAGCTATTTCAAGTCCTAAAAGATGATTCTGTGAAAGTGCTGCACTCAATATGCCAGCTGCAGTGGTCACAGGACTGGGAAAGGTCAGTTTTCATTCCAATCCCAAAGAAAAGCAATGCCAAAGAATATTCAAACTACCGCACAATTGTACTCATCTCACACACTAGCAAAGTAATACTCAAAATTCTCCGAGCTAGGCTTCAACAGTATGTGAGCCAAGAACTTCCAGATGTTCAAGCTGGATTTAGAAAAGACAGAGGAACCAGAGATCAAATTGCCAACATCCAGTGGATCATCGAAAAATCAAGAGAGTTCTAGAAAAACATCAACTTCTGCTTTATTGACTGTGCCAAAGCCTTTGACTGTGTGGATCACAACAAACTGTGGAAAATTCTTCAAGAGATGGGAATACCACCATCTGACCTGGCTCTTGAGAAACCTGTATGCAGGTTAAGAAGCAACAGTTAGAACCGGACATGGAACAGACTGGTTCCAAATAGGAAAAGGAGTACGTCAAGAAAGGATTATGTCAAGCTTGTCACCTTGCTTATTTAACTTATGCAGAGTACATCATGTGAAATGCCAGGCTGGATGAAGCACAAGCTAGAATCCAGATTTCCAGGAGAAATATCAATAACCTCACATATGCAGACGACACCACACTTACGGCAGAAAGTGAAGAAGAACTAAAGAACCTCTTGATGAAAGTGAAAGAGGAGAGTGAAAAATCTGGCTTAAAACTCAGCATCCACAAAACTAAGATCATGGCACCCAGTCTCAGCACTTCATGGCAAATAGATGGGGAAACAATGGAAACAGTGAGAGACTTTATTTTGTGGGGCTCTAAAATCACTGCAGATGGTGACTATAGCATGAAATTAAAAGACCTTTGCTTCTTGGAAGAAAAGCTATGGCCAACTTAGACTGCATATTAAAAAGCAGAGACATTACTTGGCTGACAAAGGTCCATCTAGTCAAAGCAATGGTTTTTCCAGTAGTCGTGTAGGGATATTAGAGTTGGACTATAAAGAAAGCTGAGCACTGAAGAATTGATGCTTTTGAACTGTGGTGCTGGAGAAGACTCTTGAGAGTTCCCTAGACTGCAAGGAGATCCAACCAGTCCATTCTAAAGGAAATCAGTCCTGAATATTCTTTGGAAGGACTGATGCTGAAGCTGAAGCTCTAATACTTTGGCCACCTGATGCAAAGAACTGACTCATTGGTAAAGACCCTGATTCTGGGAAAAACTGAAGGCAGAAAGAGAAGGGAACTTATGAGATGGTTGGATGGCATCACCGACTCAATGGGCATGAGTTTGAGCAAGCTCCAGGAGTTGGTGATGGACAGGGAAGCCTGGCGTGCTGCAGTCCATGGGGTCGCAAAGAGTTGGACACAAGCAACTGAACTGAAACAGTCAAGGCAAAAAACTAAGCTCTTTCCAGGGTTGGTACAAATGCCTTGTGCACATTTGTCATCCTATTGATAAAATAATGGGTCTAAAGAAGAAAAACATTTTTAAGAATAAGTGCGATATAATTCATAAACCGTAAATTCACCCTTATAATAAAGAATGCAGTTCACTGGGGTTTTAGTATACTCACAAGCTTGTGCAACCATCACCACTATGTGACTCCAGAATATTTCCACCACATAGTGAACTCTGTACTCATACTCTTATTCTAATAATTTGTTTTTATGGAGAGACAGTTTCTCACGTGAAAGCATGAACGTTAGATCTTACCAGTTATTCACACTTGGACCATCAATCTTTGTTTAAAGACAGCTCCTATATTTCAGGCATGGTGCCTCAGAGATAATGATTCTAAATTATCTCCAAATCTCAGGGTGGTTTTCACAAAGCTGCTCTTCATTCCTGGGGGTTAGTGGTGTCTGTCTTAGGAGAAAACCTTTCTTTGTTTTTGTATTAAGGCTTGTTCTTGCTGCTACTGCTGCTAAGTTGCTTCAGTCGTGTCCGACTCTGTGCGACCCCATAGACAGCAGCCCACCAGGCTCCCTCGTCCCTGGGATTCTCCATTCAAGAACACTGGAGTGGGTTGCCATTTCCTTCTCTAATGCATGAAAGTGAAAAGTGAAAGTGAAGTCGCTCAGTCGTGTCCGACTCTTAGTGACCCCATGGACTGCAGCCCACCAGGCTACTCCGTCCATGGGATTTTCCAGGCAAGAGTTACTGGAGTGGGTTGCCATTGCCTTCTCCCACAGCCATAATAAGGTTTTGTAGGTTGTTAAATGGTGTCTTCAAATATGTTGCAGAGATCACGTTCAGTGTCATTTTACATCTTATTTCACTCTGTGCTACACGTGCAAGGTAAATGTATGGATGCTAGAAAAGTAGAAATCTATCAGCAGGAATTCTTTTTGCCCAGTAATGGACTAGAACACATGGGACATGTGTGATGGAGCTTTTGGTATATTCCCAGACTTGAATGAATTTAGGCTGAGTGAGAAAGAGCAGTAGTGTATATTTAAGTAAAATCTCTGTTTCATTGTCTTCATTCGTAAAGAGCAAATTAACTGAAGAAGCCATTTCAGCATATAATTTATGTTTATGCAATTACAAGGGAAACTGTGATGGCTTAGCTGCTTTCATTCTACAAATGGCTTTGGTGTGGAGTTAAATCTGTGGAGTTCAAGTTCACACTTTATCATCAACAAATGTGCAAGATTACAGCTGCCTTCTGTAGGGTTCCCTGGCTCTGGGCCACCTTTGTACCTGTTGAGCCACACACATTTTTTATCTTCCTAATTATCAATCATCATTTAGATCCGAGCTTGGACATCATGACTTCAGAAAAGGCTTTCCTGATCTGAAGGAAAGCCTTTCTTTCTGATCTGCCCCATCTCAGTCTTGGAGACACAATTGGGCCGTGACATTGCCAGCCAGGCACTCACACCCTGGGTCACTCTGTCCCCGCACGCTGCTCTGTATCACTCATAGCTCACCTGTTAGCAGTTTATCCTAAACGGATTTTTGACATGATTTTAAAATGGATAGTTATAAAAATACATCTCAGTCTTGGAGACACAATTGGGCCGTGACATTGCCAGCCAGGCACTCACACCCTGGGTCACTCTGTCCCCGCACGCTGCTCTGTATCACTCATAGCTCACCTGTTAGCAGTTTATCCTAAACGGATTTTTGACATGATTTTAAAATGGATAGTTATAAAAATATGCTGAAAGGTCCTCTTATTTAGATGCTTTTAGGTACAATCTTCTATTAAGAGGAATTTACCAAGTCTTGTCTGCTCAAGGTTTGTAGACAAAGCCAGAACCAACCAGGCAGGAGAACCATTCACTGGGTGAGTTGGGAGCTCTAGAACATTGTTCAGTGGGGTGCCTCTTCCAAGCAATAAAGCAAAACACAGGGCGTTAGGATGTCAAGGGGAGATAAGACTGGAGAGACAGAGATGAAGTCATGATGTCCAAGCTTGGATCTAAATGATGATTGATAATTAGGAAGATAAAAAATGTGTGTGGTTCAACAGGTACAAAAGTGGCCCAGAGCCAGGGAACCCTACAGTGGGCAGCTGTAATCTTGCACATTTGTTGATGATAAAGTGTGAACTTGAACTCCACAGATTTAAGTCCGAATGATAGGTAGACAGTTTTTACTTTGGTTGTGCTTTTTTGAAGGCGTTGTAAGACCTTTCTCATATTACCTCCCTGCATGTGCTGTCACACACACACCTGCTGTAAGATTTTCAGTAGAGATTACCTGAGAAACACTAGAATGAATATAAATACACATAGTAAATTAAAGCTAAACAAACAAAAGGATTAAAATATAGTTTTTAGACTTGTCATAAAATTGGGGCTGCATCAAGTTTCCTTCAGATTCTGAACCTCTGAGCATGTGTGAAGTTGCGTAATTGTTCTCGGTTAGTTTTGAACAAACTCACGCAAGATAGGCAGAGATGTGCTGACAGCCAGCTGGCAGTTCCCCACATGGGGGCTGGCGATTTTACGGACTATCTGTAACCAATCCACACTCCAGACCTGTTCCAAAGCTGTCTCCAATCTCCTCCAGTTGTTATCTACTTGAGAAATGCAAAATTATGTTCATACTCGAAAGTTGCAAAAGAAAATAATTGTGCCAAGTGAAATTTTCCTCATTGGAACTAACAGTGGGAAGGCTGGTATGTCACAAACATTTCATTACAGAATTTTTTCCAAAAATTATAATTAATGTATTCAAGAACATCTGTTAATATAAAGCTCGTGCATATATGTTTGCTCTGCCACAAGACCACTGCTTGGAACTCTGGCCCATCAGTTAGCTTCTCGATAACTAAGAACATCTCAGAAAATGCACCAAGAGGTCCACAACGTTCAGCCCTCACCTTGCGAGTCCTCATTATGTAAAGTTACAGGGATACATGTAATTAATACAGAAGTCACAATACAAAGTTGTGAGATTACATAAGAAAGCTGACATTGTCACAAATTTACATCGTAATGAAGTGCATGAATATCTTCAAAAAGCCCAGCCTCTACCCAGAGCAGAGAGGAGAGCAGGGGACCCTTATGCTGGTGGAACCAGAAGCTCTTATGTCAAGCTCCTTTCTTTGCAACTCCCTTTTTATAGCAACTCCCTCTTTATAGCAACTCCCTCTACACTGATCCCTTATCAATCAGCTCCTGCCCCCCTCCCCCTCCATGCCCTACAGAAAAGGGATAAGGGGACCAACGTTTATAAAACACTACAGCACGCTGGGAATCTGCCTAGGGATTTTCCCTTCGTTGTCTTACTTAATTCTTAAAGCAAGCATAATTCTGCTTTGTGTAGTTGAGAAAATGAGGCTCAGCGAGGCCAGTCCTGGGTACCTTTCTCTTCTCTGTGTACTCAGGCATCTCCAGTCCCAAAGTTGAGAAGCCGTTTCATATGCCGCTGACTCCTGGTTCTCTGCCTCCAGCCCTGACTTTCATCTTCTTAAACACGTGGACATTTCCCTGTCCTTATCTTCCCTGATCTCTCAGCAGCATCTGTCAGGGTTGACCATGCCTCCTCCTTAACTCCCATGGCCCCATACTCCTCCTTTGCTTCCTACCTCTGTGTGGTCCTCTGTTGCCTCGTCTTTGAGCGTTGGCATTCCCAGCACCGCCACCTTTCTCTTATCCAGCTGCACTCTCCCAGTGGATCAGGTCTACCCTCTTGGCTTTGAAGGCCATCTGCATGCTGATGACTTGCTAGTTTTGAACTCTATCCCTGATCTTCCCCCGAACTTCAGTCTCATATCCATGGCTACCTGCTTGACCCCTCCATCATCCTCTAGGTATCTCAGACTTCCTTATCCTACCCAAGGCTCCAGATCTGTGCAGTCCAATATGGCAGTGCCATGGAGCTGTTTACATTAATTAAAATTCAGTGAGATTTAAAAGTCAGTTTTCCAGTGCCACGAGCCCTGTTTCAAATGCACAGTAGCTCCCTGTGAGTCGTGGTCACCACATCAGAAGGCAGATAAGGAGCATGTCCATCACTGCAGGAAGTTCTGGTGGTCAGTGCTGACCTCGTTGTTTTTATCTCCTCCAAACTTGTTCTTTCACCAGGGACCCCCTTTTCAAATAATCTAGTTGTTCCTCAAGTTAGAACTCTAAGAGGCATCCTGTTTTATTTTATTTACTTTGGCTGCGCTGGGTTTATGGAGTAACTGGAATTCATGGAGTTCATTAGTTTATTTATTACGCTCAGGCTTACTTGCTGAGTGCGGTCTTCATCTAGCTGTGCTGAGCAGGGGCTCTTCTTCACTGCCGCGCGTGGGCTTCTCATTGCACTGGCTTCCCCTGCTGCAGAGGGCCTGAGCTCTAGGCCTGTGGGCTTCAGGAGTTACAACATGTGGGACCAGTTGTTGGCTGCATGGGCTTGATTTCTCCTTGGCATGTAGGATCTTCCCAGACCAGCAATCGAACCCATGTCTCCTGCATTGGCAGGAGGATTCTGATCCACTGGACCACCAGGAAAGTCCCAGGAGACATTCTTCATTCCTCTCCTTCCAGCTTGCCTTGTATCAGTTTTATCAGTGAGTCTTGTCTACTATGTCCCTAAAATATATCTCATGTCTTTGTACTCCTCTCAGACTCCAGCATTCCCCAAGCTGAGCCAGCAGCCTCGGTCGCCTGAATCGCTGCAGGGTCTCCCCAACAATCTGCCTGCTTCCACTCTTGTGCTATAACCACTGTCCACACAACAGGCAGCCACGCCCACAGGCACTTCAAAGCCAAGTCTTTGAAAACTGTAAAACAGTTCTCCTGTCTCCTGGTTGAAAACCCTCCAATGATACTTCATCTGATGTAGCATAAACCCACTGTTTTTAAATCTTAGTTTACCTGGCATCTTTGTCCGTATGGGCTGCCATAGCAAAGTACCGTAGATTGAGTGGCTTGGAAACAAGAGAAGATTATTCCTCATGGTTCTGGAGCATGGACGTCCCAGGTCAGAGCGCCAACGTGGCTGCATTCTGGTGAGAGCGCTCTTCTGGCTTCGCCCGACTTCTCCTTGTGTCCTCGTGTAGCAGAAGTATGGCCAGCTAGGTCTCTGGAGTCTCTGATGAGAGGGCTCATCCCATTCATGACGGCTCCACCCATGGCCCAATCACTTCCTAAAGGCCCCGCCTCCTAATACCATTTCTTTGGGGGTTAGGCCAGCATATGAATTTGTGGGGGGTAGGGAGGCATGGCCCTGTTCGACTGAGGCCTTCGTCTTTCTCAACCACGCTACACGGCCCACCAGACTCCAGTTCACCATGCCTTTGTTTTTGGTCACCAAATGCCCTAAGACTGGGCTATCCTAGTCTTAGGACAGGCTCGCCCCTTTGCCCGGAAGCTCCCCTTGGTCATCACTTGGCTGGCTCTTCCCTGTCTTGCAGTGGGGCCATCTTGAAGCCCTCGTTAAAGTGGCTCCACCAGATACTCATCTCAGGCTTGTTTCCATCTCCCCACAGCATTCCCGACTCTTAATGTTTCACTCCAGTATTCTTGCCTGGGAAGTCCTGTGAACAGAAGAGCCTGGCAGGCTACAGTCCATAGGGTCACGAAAGAATTGGACATGACTTGGCAACTAAACAACAACAACACCGTTTCACGTTTATCTGTTCGTTTATTTCCTTTTTCTTCCTCCATCACTGGAACACAAGTCATAGATACTAGGGATTCAGTATGGATAAGACATGCTTTGCCCTCTTGGAATACAAAAGTCTAAAAATGATTTGTAGCAGAGTGGCGCCGCAGAAGCGTGCTGGGCCCATAAAAATGATCTGTAATTAACTTATCTTTTTTTGGAATGTGGACAGGTGTTGGAGTTAGAAGAGATCAGCTGTTTTAATCTTGAGCATGCTGATAATTTTTTAAATAAATCTTTTCATCCTTTTCTTATGAGTAATGCAAAAGTAAAATTTTTTTATCAGAGTCTCAGCCATCAGGTTTCATACTCAAAATAAAAACACTTTCACTTTTTTCTTACCCATCGTTTCGGTTCTAACCACACATTTCCAGGCCAGCCTCGAGGCTGGATAGGAACTGGGGGTGGTGGGGAGGGACGGTTGTTGGGGGGTGGTTCATAGTTGATAAATAGGGGAGATGGTTGTAAGGAATCACTGAGGTCCCACCAAAGCAATGAAAGTTGTTGCCTCGATGGATGAAAGAATCAGTGCACACTGCAGAGCTGACTGACTTGGGGCTGGAGGAATGGATTTGCTCTGGTGAGCATGTCTGAAGGCGGTAGGAAGCCTGCAGGATCAGAACTGTAAAAGCAGGTGGACCTCCAGGATGGGGAGGACAGACCTTCATTGGAGGATTGTGTGCATACCCTGCAAAAGGACTCTCCTCCCAGTACGTCCCTGCCTCCATGCCCCCAGGCACCGATGGCCACACTCTCAGCAGCATCTCTCTCAGAAGGGGGTTCGTTCGGTCACAAGCGGCTTGGAGTTAAGTGCCATCCAGAGCAGCCCACACCATCTCCACTGCCTGGGTTTCAGAATCCTTCGTGATTTGACCTCATCCTCACCAGTCACATCTTCCAGATAAGTCAGGCTTCTTTGCATATCTTGTCCGTTCCCACCTCTCTCTTCTTCCCTGTCGTGATCTTCCTCCTAACGCCTTCCTTCAGGAATCAGCTGACGTTTTTCACTGAGTGCTGTGCCAGGCTCCCGGAGACACAGAGGAAGTTCCAACATCCCCTTCAGGAACCTTCTCTAACCACAAATCTCTCCCCTCTGGGTTGTGCTGTGGTCAGCCAGCCTGGGTCACAATCTGACAAGTCATTATTTGCAAGTAGTCTTGATGGTCACCTTGAACTTTGTTTGTAGCTCCCCAGATATGAGCTAAACTGCATGCCGTGTGTTGGGCTTATAAATGGTGCTCACTGAACACTTCTTTCATTGACTCTATTTCCCTGAAAATTAATTCAGCAAGAACTCTTTTCCTGATCGTTCAAATGACTGGGCTCTCCCTGCCCGCCGGGCTTTTCTCCACTTGACTAAATACTGCTCCTTCTTTAAGACGGTTCACCTTTTCCTGCCTTGTCCCCGGGGTCTTTCCTAGGGTCCTTCTGTGGTCTTCCAAAGTGCCCACACCCTCAGTCCCGACTCTCTTCCCTGTCTGTCTCAGTCACCCACTCTGTGCACCCTGGACCATGTGCCCCTTTGACACAGGAAAACCTATTTTATCAGGTGATGCAAGACTGCTTGATTAGGTGAGTACAAAAGCATACAAGAAAAGTAGCAAGAATGTTTTCTCCCAAGAAACCTTGAAACAATGTAAAGAAGGGCATACACTTGAAGGGGCTTCCCTGGTGGCTCATTGGTAAGGAATCCACCTGCCAGTGCAGGAGATGTGAGTTTGATCTCTGGATTGGGAAGATCTCCTGGAGAAGGAAATGGCAACCCACTCCAGTGTTCTTGTATGGGAAATCCCATGGACAGAGGAGCCTGGTGGGCTACAGTCCATGGGGTCACCAAGAGTCAGACACGACTGGGTGATTAAACAATAACAGTAATGCATCCGAAAATACACTGCGTGGATGTGGACTGTCCTTTACGTTGCTCAGTGTATGCATCTGCTGTGGAGTTGGCCACCACGAAATGCCACACACCACGTGACTTGAAACAGCAGGAACTTACTTCCTGCCCGTCTGGAGACTCAGGTCCAAGATCAGAGTGTGGGCAGCTTTGGTTTCTCGAAGCCTCTCCCTGGTGTGCCATCAGCTGTCTTCTCACTATATCCTGACAGGGTGCAGCCTCTGTGTTCATCCCTGGCGTCTCTGCAAACTAGACCTGTAATACCTCACTTAACTTGTATTACCTCTTTAAAAGCCCCTTCTCCAAATACAGTCTCATTCTGAGGTGTACTGGAGTGGTTAGGATTTCAACATTAAGAAATTGGGACCGGGGGGCACAATTCAGTCCACAACACGCTGATACCTAGAGAGCAAAAGAGCCAGAATCAAAATTCAGCAGCATAACAAGGGGTTAAATGTGTCTGGTCCATCCCATGGAGAGGCATGTGTTTGTGTTTTAGAAATTTCTGAACAGATTGAGGCTGGGAAGATGTTGTGAAACCGAATTCTGAGAATAAAGATATTTTTATTATTAAAGTGGGATTTGCTGAAGGAGAGAAAGATTGAGGACAGAGGTTTCATGAAATAAACCCTTAATCTTCCTGGAGAGGGTGAGAGAGTCCCCCAGGAGCAGAGGGTGGGGGCACCAAAGGCAGATGAAGTCGCCAGAATTGGGCAGTGGGGGTGAAGTGACATTGGGTGCCCTGTGTGGGAGAAGGCAAGTCCTAGAGGCGTGTTTGAGGCGAGGACTGATGGTCCCTTTCTTTCTCCTGGCTGCGTGAAAAGAATGTGTATTTCTGTCATCTGAGCCTTGGGCTTTCATAGCTGAAAAATGCTTTGTTTTCAGCCTCTCAATCACAACCTGCATGTTTCAGGACTGCCTTCCCCTTAGGATTCTATGTAAATAGGGGAAATGGTTCTTAGAAAACACACATTTGTAACCAGTCTCGTACTGGGGCACATTAAGGCCATATGACTCTTGTAAGCAAGTTACCTGGGTCTTTAATACTGGTGCTGCCTCATTATGTGACAGTCTTGTGAATTTCAGGACATGTCTGCTGTAACACTGCTTTTTATCGTCCCAGTATCAGCACTGATACTTCTCAGACTCCTGTCTCTAATATTAATAGCATAGTGCTACACTGTTTGGTCTTGTTGGGGAGGAAGAAGTTTTCTTCAACCCTCTGAGGGCCCCTGGCTGGATCTGAAGATGAAACTCACAATGACACATGAATAGGGAAAAAGCAGACACGTTTATTGAATCTTTACATATGTAGGCTACACAAGGCAACTAAGTCCTCAATAAGTGACCAGAGCAGAAAGCTTTTATACCTTTTAGGCAAACAATACATTTATGGACAACAACAATACAAAGGGGTTTGGACTAGAGGTAGTAAATGATGAAGACGTAACTAAGGTGAGAAGAATTAGTTGAACTCGGTTTGTTTGCCACTTCCACTCTGGGTTGATCAGAGTGTGTCTCCAGTGAAAGGAGAATTTATTTCCTCCCTTTAGACAGGAAAGGGGGAGCTTTTTCCTACACTTACTTCTTAACTGCCTTCAACTCAAAATAATTTTATGTCTAAGAGGCATATATTGGGGTGACATACTCTGGTTTCCATTGGCCTTTTTCATCTTTTATTAAATCTAACTTTTGGAGTAATAGATTTTTGGAGCCTATTTTCCCACATTAGCACAAATATAAGTTTTGAATGGATGTGTGGATGATATTATTATAACTTATAACACACGCTGTAGTTAACAGTAAATCTTAAAATAAAAGGATAATATCTACCAAAATCAGGGGCTTCCCGGGTAGCTCAGTGGCAAAGAATCTTCCTGCCAAATAGGAGATGCAGGAGACTTGGATTTAATCCTTGGGTCAGGAGGATCCCCTGGAGGAGGGCATGGCAACCCACTCCAGTGTTCTAGCCTGGAGAATCCCATGGACAGAGTCATCTGGTAGAGCTATAGTCCATGGGGTTGCAAAGACCTGGACGTGACTTAGCTACTAAACAACAACAATCTACCAAAATCAGATGGAGAAGTTCAACTGCATGTAAAAAGCAGGGTAGTTTGCCTAATACTAACAATGGATGCATGGTATACTGACAAAGTTGTGTATAATACATTCAGTTCAGTTCAGTTCAGTCGCTCAGTCGTGTCTGACTCTTTGCAACCCCATGGATCGCAGCACGCCAGGCCTCACTGTTCATCACCATCTCCAGGAGTTCACTCAGACTCACGTCCATCGAGTCAGTGATGCCATCCAGCCATCTCATCCTCGGTCGTGCCCTTCTCCTCCTGCCCCCAATTACAGAATATATTATGGTATAGGAGCAAAACTTACAGTTTACTTACTTGATCCAGCAATTTTGAAACTGTATTTCTTGACTATTTTTTTACTTTGAAGAGATCTGCATTACTTAAAATTTTTCTAGGAAATATTATTGAGATCATTGTTGTTTAGTAGCTCAGTCATATATGATTCTTTTGTGACCCCATGTCTTGTTTTTGTTGACTGTATAGAGCTTCTCCATCTTTGGATGCAAAGAATATAATCAGTCTGATTTCGGTGTTGACCATCTGGTGATGTCCATGTGTAGAGTCTTCTCTTGTGTTGTTGGAAGAGGGTGTTTGCTATGACCAGTGCATTAGCCCACCAGGCTCCTCTGTCCATAGGATTTCCCAGGCAGTAATACATATGACCATTATATCTACTACTCAGGCAGGAATCCCTTAGAAGAAATGGAGTAGCCATCATGGTCAACAAAAGAGTCTGAAATGCAGTACTTGGGTGCAATCTCAAAAACGACAGAATGATCTCTGTTCGTTTCCAAGGCAAACCATTCAGTATCACAGTAATCCAAGTCTATGCCCCGACCAGTAATGCTGAAGAAGCTGAAGTTGAATGGTGCTATGAAGACCTACAAGACCTTTTAGAACCAACACCCCAAAAAAGATGTCCTTTTCATTATAGGGGACTGGAATGCAAAAGTAGGAAGTCAAGAAACACCTGGAGTAACAGGCAAATTTGGCCTTGGAATGCGGAATGAAGCAGGGCAAAGGCTAATAGAGTTTTGCCAAGAGAATGCACTGGTCATAGCAAACACCCTCTTCCAACAACACAAGAGAAGACTCTA
>SJYX01010783.1:183420-201052 GCA_006410675.1 Oreotragus oreotragus
TGATGGACGTGAGTTTGTGAACTCTGGGCATTGGTGATGGACAGGGAGGCCTGGTGTGCTGAGATTCATGGGGTCGCAAAGACTTGGACACGACTGAGTGACTGAACTGAACTGAACTGAATACTGGAGTGGGTTGCCCTTTCCTTCTCCAGTGGATCTTCCTGACTCAAGGACTGAATCCGTGTCTCCTAAACTGGCAGGAGGACTCTTTACCATTGTGCCTTCCGGGAAGCTCACTGAGATCCTTCAGTTCAGTTCAGTTTAGTCACTCAGTCGTGTCCACCTCTGTGACCCCATTACATCCAGCTAATTGGTATTGGAATAGTTAAGAGTCACACAGTGATAGCAGTGCAGTATTACAGGCACGGAGGTCAGAGACTGAGCAAACCCACCTTCACTGCAGACAAGTTGTTCTAAATAGATGTCCAGGTTCAACGGAGAGGATAGAGAATTTTCAAGCCATATCCCCTGTCTTCTGTTCCTTTAGTGTAGGTAGCCAGTTTTTTGTATACTTCAGTTCAGTTTAGTTGCTCAGTCATTCTTTGTGACCCCATGAATCGTAGCACGCCAGGCCTCCCTGTCCATCACCAACTCCCAGAGTTCACTCAAACTCATGTCCAGCGAGTCTTGTATACTTAAATCTCCCTAAAGCTGAACCTGTCTCCCGTGGCTGCCGTTAAGTAATTTTATTTATTGACCTGTTGTTATGGTCCTGCTCCTTTTCTCCAACCACCTGACCGCATCCTTCTAATTGCATTCTGGTGCTTTGCAAGTTTTCCTTGGGGAACTCCATTTCTAATGAGGACCTTTAAACCACACACATTGGAAGCTCACTGTAGAAGAATATTGACTCAAGAAAACCACCTGTCAGCTCAGCAGCTGACCACCCAACCTTCATGCATCCTGCCAGCCGGAAAATGAGACATGCCCCTCGGTACAATTCTAAATTTACTTCCTTACCAGTGATTCTGGGATTCTGGTTGTTCACAAGTGATTTTGAAAATGATTGGGTGTCTTAGCTCAGGCTGTCATAACAGAATACCAGCAACTGGGCAGCTTAAAGGACAGAGATGTATTTCTCACAGTCCTGGAGTCTAGGATGTCTGAGACCAAGGTGCTGGTTTGATTCCATTTAAGGGCATTGTTCCTGGCTTACAGATGGCCGCCTTCTTACTGTGTCTTTATGGTGTCCCGTATTCTTTTCATGAACACACTGATTCCATAATCAGGGCTGCACTCTCATGACCTCAACGAAGTCTAATTACCTCCCTAAGTTCCCACCCCCAGATACCATCATGTGGGCGTTTAGAGCTTCAGCTTATGAATTGGGGGAGCTCAAACATTCAATCTGTCAGAATGGCCTTTTTGAAATGTATGCTTGAGGAGATTTTTGCAAAGTATAAAAACTTACAAACTTTAAGGTATTTTTATCAGTATTGTTACATTTTTTTATTGGCAAGTTCTAAAACTTTCCCCCAGTTCCTTGGTTTCCAAGGAAACTGCATTCTTTCTGAGCACTGTTCAGAAAAATAAATCCCTGGTGCAATTTGGAATTTAAGAAGTGAAATATTAAATGGGCAGGAAATTGAGACCCTGACCCTACCTAGCATGGGAGTATCTTACACTTCAATTCTGATGCTTCACATCATGTTTTTTTAATTTTATTTACTTATTTGGCTGTACTGGGCCTCAGTTGTGGCACATGGGATCTGTGCTGGGACACATGGAGGCTTTTAGTTATGGCATGCACGTGAACTCCTAGTTGTGGCATGTGGGATCTGTGCTGGGGCACATGGAGGCTTTTAGTTACGGCATGTGCGTGAACTCCTAGCTGTGGCATGTGGGATCTGTGCTGGGGCACATGGAGGCTTTTAGTTATGGCATGTGTGTGAACTCCTAGCTGTGGCATGTGGGATCTAGTTCCCTGACCAGGGATTGAACGTGGACCCCCTGCATTAGGAGCACGAAATCTTAGTTACTGACCACTAGGAAAGTCCTTGCTTCAGATCTTATTGCATTGCTGAACTATCACAGAGAAAATATTATTCAATAGCTATTAATACCTTACATCCCTTTGCGGAGAAGAGGACTTTGAAAGACTAGAAAGCAGGAAAGATCAGTTTGGAGGGAGGGAAGAGATCTGGCAAAGTACAGGTTATGGGGTGCTAAGGGTGGGGGTCGAGGTGGGGAGCATTGTTGCCTAAGGCCTTCAGGCACGTTGCAGAGCATGTGAGTAGCAGCCCAGTGGTAGAACACTAGCTCAGCGCCCTTACTGAAGGTGAGCCGATGTAGCGGGTGAGGAGGGGCACAGTCAAGACAGACTTTTCCTCCTGCACCGCTAAGGACCCCTTGATGGGCACCAACTGCACAGGGTGGCTGGCACCTAATGGGCGCCCAGTACACGTAGAATGAGTGATGAGTAAATGATCTGGTGAAGTGAATTGCCTCCAGCTGAATACATCTCCTGTAATACATTCTTGGACTCTGCAGAGTTTTTGCACTGAAGCTCACTGGGAGGAAGAGTCTGGAAAAAAGGAAGAGTGGTGGGAACGTGATGTGAGTTGCTGAGATGGCGTGTGAGTGTGCTGGGATTCGGGTTTACCCAAGGATGGCCCGTTTAGACGGCACAGTTGTCCAGCTGTACTTGCTCCCCTGTTGTTTCTGTTTCTTTTCACTCTTTGAATCGCTTTCTTATTTTTCCAGAGCGTCTTTCTTCTTTTATCTAGATTGCTCGGTTTGCTTTGGAAATGAGACATTATCCAAGCTCAATATGGCTCGGACTGATTATAAGTAATGGGAGAGACTCATACATAGGCCTTTTATAGCTGCAATTTTGTTTTATCAGTTCTTTAAAAAAAGGACATTTCAGTGGCTCAGTTATTGAACATTAGCTGCCTTGACTTGCAGGAAATGAGTCATAGCTTCGTGTGTTGGTGTACGTGTGTGTTACTGCTGCTGCCTGTCTTTTAAAGATGTAAAAGTTATTTGTGAAACTTTCATGATTTTGGTGTTTCAAATATATCTTTTTCATTTTATTTTTGGGAAATTTGTTTTTCTTTTATTAAAATAGTACTAATAAACCCCTTGAAGCTAATTTCCAAGATGGCTTAATTATTTGAACAAAGCACTTTTTCTTTTGAGAATCCTATAGTCTAAGCATTTGAAGGCAGAGGTGTTGAATTGTTTCTCATCAGGATTTTGCAGTTCTGTTACTTTGTGAAACTCAGAGCAGCATCAGATATCAGAGCTGAAAGGGACTCTGGAGGTTGTCCACCAGGGCCTTTTGACCTTTGGTGACCTAGGTCCCCTTTCGATAAATACCAAAAAATGGTTAATGCAATCTGAAATTCAAATTAAAATGGAATATTCTGTCCCCAAACCAAATTAAAACAATATACTGGAGTGTCGTTCTTCTATCTTTTTGTAATTCAAAAGTGGCTTTGACGTTCTGATGCATCTGAGGGAACGATTGACTAGATTAACTCCCTTATTTCATAGATGAAAAGATTGAGGTCCAAAGGTTCCCAGAGTCTTCATCTTCTCAGCATCTTAAGAACAGATCTGGGTCAGGAACCCAGACATCCTGTTGGCTGCTTACTGTTTTGCTCACAAACACCCCCTCCCACCGCCCAGATCTTTAAGGCTACACTCACATGTGAGGGGGGCCCCAGTGCTGTCTCCCTGTCACTGATGATTCTGGAAGGTTATTCTGACTTAATGTTGTCCCAGCAGGATGGAGCAAAGGCCAAGAGAGACTTCTCAGGCCTGCCTAGTCCACGGGTCCTAGTGTGTTTTTATTCACTTTCTTTCCTTCTAGACCGTCTGTACCATCGTGACATAAAACACTTCCCTGGTATAACTTCTGGGGAATAAGGAGACAGCATTTAAATCTGAAAATAAATTCATTTTTGAAATAAAATTTTATTCTTTCACCATACTGATAGGTCTTATTGATAGTTTTCCCTGAACAATTCAACGTGTCTTCTTAAACGTATACTGATTTGGGGACTTCCCTGGTGGTCCAGTGGCTAAGACTCTGTGCTCCCAATGCAGGCGGCCTAGGTTTGATTCCTGGTCAGGGAAGTAGGTCCCACACGCCACAAGATTGAAAATCCTGTGTGCTGCAACTGAGACCTGGTCAAAAAGATAAAGTTTTTTTTTAATAAATAAAACATTTTTTAAAAATTATACTGATTTGTTCTTTGTTGTTTTTTTTTTAAACAGTGTATCTGGTGGAGAGCTGTTTGACCGGATAGTGGAGAAAGGATTTTACACAGAGAAGGACGCTAGCACTCTGATCCGCCAGGTCTTGGACGCGGTCTACTATCTCCACAGAATGGGTATTGTCCACAGAGACCTCAAGGTGAGGCCATTGCTTAGCAACACTCTCCACCTGCTTTCCAACCCACAATGCACTGTCAGGAGAGGATCGGCTCCAGAGGAGGGATGAGGTTGCCTTGGTTTGGAATAGGGGTGGAATGAATGGTGGGCTTTGCCTACTGTTAGTTGTCAGGGCCTTTGGGACCCAGAAGTGGCTTGAAAGATGATGAAAATCAATGCGGCTGGCCATTGTTTGAGACATTTAATAACCATTATGCACCAAAAGGTCCATGGGAGAGGTAGGTTGTGTATTGGTTCAAGCTTGTCTAAAGGGTAATTTTGTTCAAGACATAGAGGCCATGGAGACCCTTTGCCCAGTGCAGTTGTTCACTCTTTTCCCAGTTCCGGCCCTGCTTCAGCACAACCCACTACATGGGGGGAAAACAAAGGGAGCGGTGTAGAGGGATGAGATGAGAGAGAAAGGAAATTGAAGATTTATCAGGGCAGACAGATTAAATGACCTGCAGGTACAGCCTTCTCCCCGTGTCTGGGCTGTTCCATTCTTATCTTCTCCCTACAATATTTAGGAATACTCACCGTTTACTAACAGCATTGAAGGATCTGGGCCTCGGTCACCTTGGCTCAAAGGTCCCAGTAGATGCCAAAGGGTAGGTATCCTAGTACCAAGAGTAAGGATCAAACATACCAATTTGAGGAACAGAAAAAATTGGTGTAATTGACCCGAAACTATAAAGTGGCTTCATTCTACAGTAGGTCCAGGCCCAGCCCCCAGGGTTCACTGACCTGTCAAGATGGAGACCCTATCCATTACGCATATGCACCACTCCTGTCAGAAACACAGGGATTATATGTACTGAAGCCGTGGTGTTCACAACTATGGGCAGTCTAAATCAATGTAAAGAATAAATCATAAACGTGTTAAAACAGAATGTTAACATCTGCCCATTATCTGGTACTGGGTGTCAGGGTGTAATATGATAAAGCTTTTTCTTTCATAGGGACTCACTGTAAAATTTTTTCTTTTTTTCTCCATGTTAATCTTTTCCCAGTGACTGGAGTAGTGGCTCCCAAATGTTAGCCTACGTCAGACTTGTCTGCATTTGTGCAAGCTAAGTCTGACTCTGTGCGACCCCATGGACTATAGCCTGCCAGGCTCCTCTGTCCATGGGGATTCCCCAGGCAAGAATACTGGAGTGGGTTGCCATGCCCTCCTCCAGGGGATCTTCCTGACCCAGGGATTGAACCTGCATCTCTTATGTCTCCTGCATTTGCAGGCAGGTTCTTTACCATTAGCAAAGACTTATCTGCAGGGTTGGTGAAAAACAGATTCCTGGCCCTCCCCCAGAGGTTCTGACCCTGCAGGTCTGCAGCGGGGCTTGGGAACTTGCATTTCTAAGGGGTTTACAGGTGATACTGATGTTGGCCTGGGAACCACACTTGGAGAACCAATGGATGAGGGTATTTGAGGACACTGATGGTGTTCTTACAGCCTTTGTAGGTTCCTGATGGGTGAAATGGGCTGTGAGCACAAGTAGGTAATCTTCAGGACCTTGGGGGTAAGGCCACATGGCACCTCCAAGCCAAGCAGCAGAGCCTTCTCTGCTCACTTGTGTTCTCACCAAATGCTGATTCTGTGTTCTAGACCTCAGCAGGCAACTCTTCCTAAACAAGTTAGCTTGGTGACCATGAAGATGTGATATGATGGGCGAGTTATCTGTACTCACTGGAAATCTAGCCTAAGCAGATAGGCCATTTCCTAGATGGGCAATGTCTATTTCCCCTTAGAAAGACAGATTGGCTGCATGGGAGATAGGGGGTTTTATACGCAGGTAATGCTTTTGGAGAAGTACATACATCTCCCAGCTGGTAGAGCTTTAAGATCACTAGGCTTATCACTGTGGCAAGAACGTTACCATTTTAAGGCAATTTTGTGATCTCTTTACAGAGGCACAAATAAGTTCTATGTATGTGGAGGAAGTTGGGGTTCAGAAATTAAACTTTCATAAACCTCTAAAAAACTTAACTTTGTGATCTAGGCCAGGGAAATAGAGAGTTTTACGGTTGGGTTAATCTAAGATTAGGCAGCTTCCCTGGTGGCTCAGTGTTGAAGAATCTGCCTACTAATGCAGGAGACACATTCGATCCCCGATCCAGGAAGATCCCCAATGCTGCGGAGCTACTAAGCCCGTGCACCAGAACTACTGAGCCTGAGTGCCGCAGCTATTGAAGCCCTTGAGCCTTAGAGCCCCATGCTCTGCACGAAGAGAAGCCCCCTCAGTGAGAAGCCCACACATCACAACTAGAGAATAGTCCTCCTTGCAGCAACTGGGGAAAAGCCCATGTAGCAACAGCACAGCCAAAAACAAATAAATAAATAAGTAAATTTATTTTTTAAAAGATTAGAGCACAACTTAGGATACTACTCAGCCCCCACATATGAGCATACCTCTTTCTCCCTTCAGAAAGGCATTCCTGTGTCTTCTTGCCCCAGGAAGCTACGGAAGATCCTCAGCTGCCCTTTTTTCAAAGCAAGAGAAGTGTCCTTGCTGCCTCCTCCTATTGGAGAGGGGCTGCGCTGTTGGCCTTTGGAGCTGGATCGGTCTTTGTTGGGGGAGGTTGTCCCATGCATGGGGACATGTTTAGCAGCATCCCTGTCCCTGCCCATGAGACACCTGTACCACTCCTGAAGTTTAGACCACCAGAAATGTCTCTCAGCATTGCCAGGTGTTTCCTCAGGGGGCAAAAGATATCGCTGGATTAGGAGTATGATTATATGTAACATGAACTCTACAGGAAATGTTGATTCAGATCTTTTAGAAACTTACATGAACAAGGGTTGAAATTGACATCCCAAGTCATGTGTTGACCACCAGTTGTCTTGCAAACATTCCATAAAATGCAGAAAAAATAATCTTTTAGGTGAGTCCTGGGCCTTGTAGGGCCCCAGGCAGGATTGCAAGATCCCCTCTGTCCCCCCATCACCCAAAGCCCTCCTCTGCCAGCCAGGGGCCCCCACCCACATTATCCCTGAGCCCATCTTCCCTCCCACTCTTCTTCTCTGTTTCCCCTACCTCCCCCTCCATCGAGAAAAGTCTTGCTGTCGTTACTAAATCTTGAGACAAGTAAAAGTATTGACCTAACCTGAGGATGACCAGCTGATTGAATCCTCGTCAGTAGTTGCCAGATGCGTCTCCTGGAGGAATAAGGTGTAAGGAGAGATTCTGGGCTCTTAGGTCATCTCCTGCCTGGATGCAGCCTTGTCTAGGAGCATGAGATCCTTGACAGCTGCAGAAGCAGTCAGGGGTAGCAAGTTTCAAAACCAGAAACTTAACTCTCTCTGCCCCCACGATTGGATTCCTAACTCTCCACCAAATGCTAATCCCTAAGCATTCAGAGAAGCCGCCTGCACTGTTTGGTTAGATTGTTTCCCTCTGCTTTCTGAGCATTATTGTTGCCACTATTGCTTGGCCCATGTTATTCTAGTTTAAAACTCACTGAAAACATCCACAAACATACGTTTGATTTTCTTCTAATCTCATGCTTTGTCCACAGTATTCATGTCCCTGTGGTTGATAAATGCTGTTCCTTTTTAGCTTATTATTTTGGGTGAAGGGTAGTATTTGAGGGGGATTCTGTTAAAGGAAAAATAAATTGGTTCTGACATGTTCAAATGGTAAGGAAGGTTTTATTCAAGACTCCTGCAAGAGGGACATCACGTTAGGGGAGAGAGTTGGGCTCACTTCAGGTTCAGCAAGGACACATGAGGATGTATAACCGTTGAGCAGAGTGAAGGGTCATGGATGGAAAATTACTAAGAGGAGAAGGCAAGGGTAGAGGGGTTCTCGCTCAACAACTCCTTAGGGCTCCATAAGCCCTTCCCCCATTTTTTTGCCAGGAACAGCCAAGTTCCCCAGTTTTCCAGAAGATGCCATGCAGATGAGGTTTCATTGTCTCCGAGTTTGCCCCAGGGTTGTCACCCTTAAGCCCCTCCCACATAGATACCAGGAAGGTGCCACTGTCGTGCAGATCTGGAATGGAGACAAAGTTACAATCAAACCTTTGCTGCATGTCGGGGATTACTGCTTCCTGAACTCTGACTTTTACAGTCGGGGAAGCACTGGAGGAGCCATCACTCCGTGTTGTACAGAAACACAAGCAGAGGCTTCGAGTTCTTGAGGACACATGGCCAGAAAGTTCTGGATCCTCCACATCAGTGCATTCCAGGATGACCTCCCTCTGCTTCCCAGGGAGCAGAGTGCGCAGGTGTCAGCTGGCTCAGGAAAGGGAGGGTGTGCAATGCATGTGCAGAGCTGCACGATTCAGGAGGGTTCTGAGAGCCGGGGGAGAGACCCTTAGGTCGGAGGCAGGCTGCTGACAAGGGCCAGGAAGAAAGAAACCACAGAACACCTGTAAAAGCAGCATTCTTTCTGGAAATCTCCTTTCCCCTAACCCAGCAAATGAATCGACAAGTCTGGAAGGCATCTACTTTCTAGTTGCTTCAATATATACTTCATTTGTTTTAATTAGAGAAAATACTAATAAGGGAAATGGACTTACATTTCTTGATAATCCATAAATGCCCCAATACTAGGTAAAGCCCCCCCCCCATTGCTTTCATTAAACACTGCTTTTCTTCAGGTATTTACTGTATCTAAAGTTCAAGTCCATCCTTCCATTGTCATTAAGTTTTGGTGAGTTGGTGAGGCTTCCACAATTAACCCAGCTATCAACATAGGTGAAGGTGAAGTCGCTCAATCATGTCCGACTCTTTGCGACCCCGTGGACTGTAACCTACTAGGCTCCTCCGTCCATGGGATTCTCCAGGCAAGAATACTGGAGTGGATTGCCATTTCCTTCTCCAGGGGATCTTCCCGACCCAGGGATCAAACCCGGGTCTCCCGCATTGGAGGCAGACGCTTTAACCTCTGAGCCACCAGGGAAGCCCTGCTATCAACATAGTTTGTAAATTTTTTTTCCTACTTTTCTTTCTAGCCTGAGAACCTGTTGTACTACAGTCAAGATGAGGAGTCCAAAATCATGATCAGTGACTTTGGATTGTCCAAAATGGAAGGCAAAGGAGACGTGATGTCCACAGCGTGTGGGACCCCAGGCTATGTTGGTAAGGACTTTGCGTGTTGTATTTTCCCATTTGTCAGCCCGATCGCTTGTCTTTAGCTTTTGAGCCTGGCACCTGCCTTCATTTCCCTTGAGGGAGTAATAAAAAGATTGAGAGACACTGGAACAAACTTCAAGGGATGTGGTTTCCCCTGAAATCTTCCCCTGAAATACTGTTTGATTTGGGTGTGGGCCTGCATGGAGGCCAGGAATTGATCTGGGTCAGTTCCCTGTTTCTAAGACCAGAAATGCAGCACATGTATCTATGTTTTCAAATATTTACTGTGACACGTTGAGACAGCAGTAAGATGCAGACACACGCGAAACATTTAAATGCTGAGATAGAAAGAAAAGATTGATCAGAGGAGTCTGCTTCAAACCTTGACCAAGTCACTCTCTTGGGCTATCTGCCAATCCTGACCTGTCCTGGAGAAGCCAAGAATTAAAAAATTTTTCCTACAGTCAGAACCCCGGATCCTTTGTCCCAAACACAGCAGAATGCAGAAAAGGTTGTGGCAGATCTGAGCATTCAAATACCGAGAATCCTCTTCCATCTTCTGGGGGCCTGGAGAAAGGCCATTGGAGCTGTGGATGAAGTTAGACCTCATTTACAGGACTGTATTCATTCCTCCAGCAAATGTACACTCAGATGCCTGCTATGTGGTCGATGCTGTCCTAGGCACTAGGGTGAAGACCGTGAATATAGATGGGGCACCTGCCCTCATGGAGCTGACATTTTAGTTGGGAGGGACAGACAGCAAAGAAACAGGTGAACAGAGGTGTTTCAGACCTTGCATGCTATGGAGAAGATATAAACAGGGGTATGAGACAGAGTGACAAGTGTGAGGAAGAGTTGGACTGGCTAAGGGGGCAGAAGGAGACCTGGGCATTGGCCTTCATGACGAGAAGCAGCCCCAGCCATGGGAAGGTTAGGAGACAGTGTTCCGAGCGGAGGCATCAGCTGGTGCTGCGGAGAGAGTACAAGCCAGGAAGGTCTAAGAGCCAGAGAAACGGAAATTGGTAAAGACTTTTGGGAACCAGAGACCAACGCTGAATTCTCATCATACAAACCATGATGGCTTTTCCTAGTGATAACAGTAAACCTGCCCTTAGGGAGAAGAGGTGAAGTTATATGACCAGTGGCATGTGACCTTCCCTTATATGAGGGAAGCAGGCCTCATCTAGAATGAGTGTGGGGCCCCAAGCATTGTGGAAAACTCCAAATGAGCTTGGAGGCACTTCAGGGCGCTTCAGGTGCTTGCATAATAATGAACGTTAAGTCATCCCTGTTCACATCACAGCCGGTGCACTCTTAAAGGAACCTGGGGAGAAAAAAACAGATTTGAGGGGAATAGAGAAAGAAAATGAGGGGAATGGAAAGAAGTGACAGATTTGGGAGAAGATCACGATGGTGTAAATGTGAGAGGGGAGGAAAAGACGTGCTCAGCACCTCTTACCTCTTGACCACCCCTGGGTTTTGTCCCTGGGTTGTGTATTTGCACTGGGCAGAGAAGGGAGAATGTTCTGATCCTGTTTGAGGAGGCAGCACATCTGATGGAGGTGCATGGGAGGGTAAGTTGTCCCTGTTCTAGGATAGAAAAGTGATGGTTTCAGGAAGAGCCTGGACCCCACCAGGAGAGCTCCGAATGATGGATGTGGTGTGAGGTGCTTGGGGAGACACACGTGTATGCCTGGGAGTGGTGCCACGTGTGGAAATGTGGGTGTGTGATGGGTGTGTGTGATGTGTGAGTGTGCAGTGTGTGTGTGATGTGTGTGTGTAGAATTTCTCCAGTTTAGTCCAAGCCACCAAGCAAGCAGCAAGTAACAATGGATGAGACAGGCTATTCTCATTTCTCTTAAAAGCCTGCTCCAACTGTGGTGAACCATAGGCATCAGAAGATGGACAGGCTGTGAGGTCATGGGATCCAGTCTCCTGGCCAGAATGGCCTTGCTGTGTCCTAGTGGGGATGCTGTAGCCACCCAGCTCCCCTTTGGGACAGTGGGTTCAGATGTCCTGACACAGAATGTGCATATTTACATATGGGTCACATCGTTCTCATATTTGGCTCTGATGTTGGAAAGCTCTAGCACTTTCGAAATCGATCTCTGCTTTTTTGCATTTGGCAGAGCTGGTGGAACGGCAGGCTCTTTGGGTTTCTAAGTGGCTGCCATCCGAGCAGTCTGGTTCTGTTTAGACGTCAGATGCTGACGGGGCTGGGAACTGGGACTGACACTTGGATGTGGCCTTTGCTCTTATCGTCCTACATGGTGGCGAGTGGCGCCATCAGGGAATTCTGTCATCAGATACAGGTTTGCTTTGAGTGAGGAGAGAGAGGAGGAGGGCCGTGGGAATGGAGCATTTCTGCTTGTTCATATTTATTAAGCGCTAAGACTGCTGAGAGACCTCTTAGAGCACAGAAGGCGCAACATTGGGGAGCTTGTCTCTGTAGACACGCCTTGGGCAGTGAGCGGCTGAGCTCAGGTTGTTTCTCCTCCACAGTCTGTGTGGCACGCTCCTATTTGACCATCAAAGCCCAGGTTACATAACCCTCTTTTGATTGCTATCCCAACACCAATCGTCGCCTCTGTCGTCCTAGTTCTTTTCCTTTTTTGTCATGGCCCTGATCACGTTGCGTCTGGGTCCATCTTTGTTCGTGTCTCGCCCATGCTCCAGTAGAGCAGGGCTGTGCTTTCTGATCTTTGCACAGATGCATGTTGAATAAACACCTAAGCTTATGAACATTAGTGGTTTTTCTTCTCTGTTCCCCTACCATTCATTCCGGGTGCAATTATCGAATTCCTGTTATCTGTCATGCACAGTAGTGTGGTGTTAGGAACACAAATATGGGTTAGATAGACAGAGTCTCTGACCTCAAAATGTTCACAGTATTGCGAGAGACAGAGGGCTAACAGGTGAATTCAGTCACATTATGCATCATTCTAGGATAATTTATTTAGTGCCTACCTTCTGTTCTAGGCACTAGGGATGTATCCATAGAAAGAAAAAAGAAATATAAAAATCCTCAATCTCTTGGCACTTTTGTTTGAGATAGAGACAGACTGTAGGCTAATAGATGTATTAATTAATATCTTAGCTGGTGATGTGTGCTGTGCAGAAAAATAAAGCAAGAAAGAGAATAGGAAGTGTCTGTGTGTGGGGGGGTGTGTGTCTGAGCAGGAAGGAGAACAGGAAGTGTCTCTGGTTATGTAGAGAGAGTGGAGATAATTCTCAGCCTTAAAGAAAAGTGTTTATCATCCATCACAAAGGCACCAGTTATCACTTTTATACCATCTAGTGAGTTTGCTTTTTAAATGAATGGACAACAATGTACAGTTTTTACTATGTGGCCACTGGTTTAAAAGATGCCGACTTTGTTTTTTCACTCAGTTTTGTGGGAGAAAGGGACTTGCATGTAAGGTCAGTCCTGCTCCCTCAGAATGATGCTAAATGTGGCTAACAGTGTAGGTACAGAACTGTCGTTAGCTGTGTATTTGTGAATTTTATCACTCTGTTTGTTTGTGATAAACTGTGATAGACAATTTATCCCTTGTGATAAACTCCAAGGGATCTTTCCGACCCAGGGATTGAACCTGGGTCTCCCACATGGCAGGCAGATTCTTTACCATCTGAGCCACCAGGGAAGTCCCTGTACCTCTGTTCAGCGACACTTTATTTAATATTATTATTGATTCATTAACGTTGAATTCAGGCCCGCAGCACTGTAACTCATGCCTAAATGAAGTTTATCGAATACACGCTTTCCCTCTAAGGCACACCCAGCCTTCTTGGGCTTGGGAGCCCTGGACAGCCCCTTGGCCCTGACACCTGAGGGCTGATTTTAATAGCGAAGTCAACGAAAGGCACAAAAATGCAGGAAGATGTGGCAGTAACTGGGCCGTGAAAACCATGCTGCCAACAGTGTGAGAGGTGAAATGGGAGGACAGAGCGCCGCTGCGTGTGTCTAGCTGTGAGCGAGCGCAGCGGGCAATGCCAGGTTCCGGCCACTCTGGGCAGGTCTACAGATGAACACAAAAGCATCCCAGGTATTGATCTGGGGGCTGCAAATGGATTGTAGCCAGTAGGCAAATTCAGATATGGAACCCATGAGTAGTGAGGATGGACGTTGTTTGGGAACTGATAGCTTCTGATGCGTTTTGTTTGTTTTGTGGGGGGTTGGTTGTGCTGTACCTCGTGCGGGATCTTAGTTCCCCAGCCAGGGATTGAACCAGCACCCCCTGCAGTGAAAGCTCGGGAGTCCTAACCACTAGACCACCAGGGAAGTTCCCTCTGATGCATTTTAAAGCGGGGCGGGGGGGGGGCGGATCAGAACCCCGGATCCTTTGTCCCAAACACAGCAGAATGCAGAAAAGGTTGTGGCAGATCTGAGCATTCAAATACCGAGAATCCTCTTCCATCTTCTGGGGGCCTGGAGAAAGGCCATTGGAGCTGTGGATGAAGTTAGACCTCATTTACAGGACTGTATTCATTCCTCCAGCAAATGTACACTCAGATGCCTGCTATGTGCTCGATGCTGTCCTAGGCACTAGGGTGAAGACCGTGAATATAGATGGGGCACCTGCCCTCATGGAGCTGACATTTTAGTTGGGAGGGACAGACAGCAAAGAAACAGGTGAACAGAGGTGTTTCAGACCTTGCATGCTATGGAGAAGATATAAACAGGGATATGAGACAGAGTGACAAGTGTGAGGAAGAGTTGGACTGGCTAAGGGGGCAGAAGGAGACCTGGGCATTGGCCTTCATGACGAGAAGCAGCCCCAGCCATGGGAAGGTTAGGAGACAGTGTTCCGAGCGGAGGCATCAGCTGGTGCTGCGGAGAGAGTACAAGCCAGGAAGGTCTAAGAGCCAGAGAAACGGAAATTGGTAAAGACTTTTGGGAACCAGAGACCAACGCTGAATTCTCATCATACAAACCATGATGGCTTTTCCTAGTGATAACAGTAAACCTGCCCTTAGGGAGAAGAGGTGAAGTTATATGACCAGTGGCATGTGACCTTCCCTTATATGAGGGAAGCAGGCCTCATCTAGAATGAGTGTGGGGCCCCGAGCATTGTGGAAAACTCCAAATGACCTTGGAGGCACTTCAGGGCGCTTCAGGTGCTTGCATAATAATGAACGTTAAGTCATCCCTGTTCACATCACAGCCGGTGCACTCTTAAAGGAACCTGGGGAGAAAAAAACAGATTTGAGGGGAATAGAGAAAGAAAATGAGGGGAATGGAAAGAAGTGACAGATTTGGGAGAAGATCACGATGGTGTAAATGTGAGAGGGGAGGAAAAGACGTGCTCAGCACCTCTTACCTCTTGACCACCCCTGGGTTTTGTCCCTGGGTTGTGTATTTGCACTGGGCAGAGAAGGGAGAATGTTCTGATCCTGTTTGAGGAGGCAGCACATCTGATGGAGGTGCATGGGAGGGTAAGTTGTCCCTGTTCTAGGATAGAAAAGTGATGGTTTCAGGAAGAGCCTGGACCCCACCAGGAGAGCTCCGAATGATGGATGTGGTGTGAGGTGCTTGGGGAGACACACGTGTATGCCTGGGAGTGGTGCCACGTGTGGAAATGTGGGTGTGTGATGGGTGTGTGTGATGTGTGAGTGTGCAGTGTGTGTGTGATGTGTGTGTGTAGAATTTCTCCAGTTTAGTCCAAGCCACCAAGCAAGCAGCAAGTAACAATGGATGAGACAGGCTATTCTCATTTCTCTTAAAAGCCTGCTCCAACTGTGGTGAACCATAGGCATCAGAAGATGGACAGGCTGTGAGGTCATGGGATCCAGTCTCCTGGCCAGAATGGCCTTGCTGTGTCCTAGTGGGGATGCTGTAGCCACCCAGCTCCCCTTTGGGACAGTGGGTTCAGATGTCCTGACACAGAATGTGCATATTTACATATGGGTCACATCGTTCTCATATTTGGCTCTGATGTTGGAAAGCTCTAGCACTTTCGAAATCGATCTCTGCTTTTTTGCATTTGGCAGAGCTGGTGGAACGGCACGCTCTTTGGGTTTCTAAGTGGCTGCCATCCGAGCAGTCTGGTTCTGTTTAGACGTCAGATGCTGACGGGGCTGGGAACTGGGACTGACACTTGGATGTGGCCTTTGCTCTTATCGTCCTACATGGTGGCGAGTGGCGCCATCAGGGAATTCTGTCATCAGATACAGGTTTGCTTTGAGTGAGGAGAGAGAGGAGGAGGGCCGTGGGAATGGAGCATTTCTGCTTGTTCATATTTATTAAGCGCTAAGACTGCTGAGAGACCTCTTAGAGCACAGAAGGCGCAACATTGGGGAGCTTGTCTCTGTAGACACGCCTTGGGCAGTGAGCGGCTGAGCTCAGGTTGTTTCTCCTCCACAGTCTGTGTGGCACGCTCCTATTTGACCATCAAAGCCCAGGTTACATAACCCTCTTTTGATTGCTATCCCAACACCAATCGTCGCCTCTGTCGTCCTAGTTCTTTTCCTTTTTTGTCATGGCCCTGATCACGTTGCGTCTGGGTCCATCTTTGTTCGTGTCTCGCCCATGCTCCAGTAGAGCAGGGCTGTGCTTTCTGATCTTTGCACAGATGCATGTTGAATAAACACCTAAGCTTATGAACATTAGTGGTTTTTCTTCTCTGTTCCCCTACCATTCATTCCGGGTGCAATTATCGAATTCCTGTTATCTGTCATGCACAGTAGTGTGGTGTTAGGAACACAAATATGGGTTAGATAGACAGAGTCTCTGACCTCAAAATGTTCACAGTATTGCGAGAGACAGAGGGCTAACAGGTGAATTCAGTCACATTATGCATCATTCTAGGATAATTTATTTAGTGCCTACCTTCTGTTCTAGGCACTAGGGATGTATCCATAGAAAGAAAAAAGAAATATAAAAATCCTCAATCTCTTGGCACTTTTGTTTGAGATAGAGACAGACTGTAGGCTAATAGATGTATTAATTAATATCTTAGCTGGTGATGTGTGCTGTGCAGAAAAATAAAGCAAGAAAGAGAATAGGAAGTGTCTGTGTGTGGGGGGGTGTGTGTCTGAGCAGGAAGGAGAACAGGAAGTGTCTCTGGTTATGTAGAGAGAGTGGAGATAATTCTCAGCCTTAAAGAAAAGTGTTTATCATCCATCACAAAGGCACCAGTTATCACTTTTATACCATCTAGTGAGTTTGCTTTTTAAATGAATGGACAACAATGTACAGTTTTTACTATGTGGCCACTGGTTTAAAAGATGCCGACTTTGTTTTTTCACTCAGTTTTGTGGGAGAAAGGGACTTGCATGTAAGGTCAGTCCTGCTCCCTCAGAATGATGCTAAATGTGGCTAACAGTGTAGGTACAGAACTGTCGTTAGCTGTGTATTTGTGAATTTTATCACTCTGTTTGTTTGTGATAAACTGTGATAGACAATTTATCCCTTGTGATAAACTCCAAGGGATCTTCCCGACCCAGGGATTGAACCTGGGTCTCCCACATGGCAGGCAGATTCTTTACCATCTGAGCCACCAGGGAAGTCCCTGTACCTCTGTTCAGCGACACTTTATTTAATATTATTATTGATTCATTAACGTTGAATTCAGGCCCGCAGCACTGTAACTCATGCCTAAATGAAGTTTATCGAATACACGCTTTCCCTCTAAGGCACACCCAGCCTTCTTGGGCTTGGGAGCCCTGGACAGCCCCTTGGCCCTGACACCTGAGGGCTGATTTTAATAGCGAAGTCAACGAAAGGCACAAAAATGCAGGAAGATGTGGCAGTAACTGGGCCGTGAAAACCATGCTGCCAACAGTGTGAGAGGTGAAATGGGAGGACAGAGCGCCGCTGCGTGTGTCTAGCTGTGAGCGAGCGCAGCGGGCAATGCCAGGTTCCGGCCACTCTGGGCAGGTCTACAGATGAACACAAAAGCATCCCAGGTATTGATCTGGGGGCTGCAAATGGATTGTAGCCAGTAGGCAAATTCAGATATGGAACCCATGAGTAGTGAGGATGGACGTTGTTTGGGAACTGATAGCTTCTGATGCGTTTTGTTTGTTTTGTGGGGGGTTGGTTGTGCTGTACCTCGTGCGGGATCTTAGTTCCCCAGCCAGGGATTGAACCAGCACCCCCTGCAGTGAAAGCTCGGGAGTCCTAACCACTAGACCACCAGGGAAGTTCCCTCTGATGCATTTTAAAGCGGGGCGGGG